>JAVQJD010105604.1:0-11340 GCA_036023655.1 Nannoperca australis
GTTGCTCCTGCTGCCCCCGTGTTCCTGCTCAACTGCCAATGTTGCTATTACTGTTATACTGCACTACTGTATGTTCTCCTTCCTCCTGCTCTCTCTCCTGCCCCCCCCTCCCCTTCAACCCACACGGTCGAGGCAGGTGACCGCCCACCTAGAGCCTGGTTTTGCTCAAGGTTTCTACCTGTTAAAAGGGAGTTTTCCTTGCCATTGTTGCCTAGTGCTGCTCATGGTGGGATTGTTGGGTCTTTGTGTGTGTGGAAGTTGGTCTCGACCTGCTCCATGCGATTGAGTGCCCTGAGATAACTTTGTTATGATATGGCACTATATAAATAAAATTGAATTGAATTGAAATGAATAGAGAGAGCCTGTACTGTAATGGTGCAGAAGAGCAGAAAAGAGCAAACAAGAGACAAGGACAGACAGGAGTTGTGCAAAACGTTTCCTCAAACAACAGCCCTCCTCACATACATAGCATCGGTGGTATCAATGGTATCAATGGCAGCTTGACAAAATTCAAGCGCGCACACACACACACACACACACACACACACACAGAGCCTTGTACAAGCTGATCCCCCTTTGATGTTTGTATATGTGTCCATCTGTCTGTCCCGTCTGTCCGTCTCCATCTGTGCGCGTGTTATTGGTGGAACTATGAGGGTCAGTTTCTCCTTGATACATGAATTACATTATCAAGGTTGACAGAGAACTATTACAAACTCAACGCATGAACACATGCTGTACTCGCCCTGTCAAAGCTAAACACTCCGGACAGACGCAAAGGGGCCCAAACCGCTTACCCTTCCCTGCCTCCATGTTTTCTCTTGTCGTGCTATACTACCTAACTGCATAATCCTTCACTCCCATACAAGGCTTGAAAATGAGCAGGATTTAAACCATTTGATGACTTTGAGAACATTTTAATACGATTTATAAAATGGTGTCTGTCCAGAGTGAGAAAGTCAGAACCTAAAGCTAATAATGTAACATCTCAAAACTGTGCATCTAGTCCAGATCAGGGTAGTGTTGTCACTAACAATAACAACATAATAATCACAGTTTTTTCCAATTTTTATTTGAGACCAAATTCCAGTAAATAATAAGTTATTGTAACTAGGGTTGCAACTAAATTACCAGTTTCATTTTTTGGTCCATATAATTTCTGTAAAATGCAATGAATCAGAAGTTCTTAAATGTCTTTTTTGCTTAACAAACTGTCTAAAACCCAAACATTTTATATTACAATAAAACATTGCAATTTAAAGCTGAAATGCATGAATTTTTGCCATTTTTGCTTTTAAAAACTGCTTAAATAAATAATTGCTGATTTATTTTTTGTATTAATCAATTCATTGACTAATCATTTCAGCTTGATTCAAAGCAGTGCCAAGAACAGATTGCTGATGAATAAAAGCAGGAACCAATCTCCCTATAATGTAAAATGTGCCTGGTTAAAAAAATTGCACTATCCTTAAACACATTTTGAATGTAAATATTTGGCATAACGCAGTCCACGATCACTGGGGAAAATCCCAGGAAAAACGCATCCATACCATGATATGCAGTTAAGACAGAAGACTCCCAACAGTATCTCATCTTCTTCTGAAAGCCATCAGTGTCTTCACAGGGAGAATCACTGATGTCATCATTCCATTGTGCCCATATATGGCTACAATGCACATTTGGGAGACTATTTTTTGTGTGT
The DNA here is from genome assembly GCA_036023655.1 of Nannoperca australis. Taxonomy (NCBI): domain Eukaryota; kingdom Metazoa; phylum Chordata; class Actinopteri; order Centrarchiformes; family Percichthyidae; genus Nannoperca; species Nannoperca australis. The sequence goes on from JAVQJD010105604.1 coordinate 1,703, forward strand.
CTCTCCCTTCGATGACTTAAATGAAAACCAGCTGATGTGAAAGGAATGCAACTTAAAGGTGACATCATCATTTCCAATCAATCTCTGCCTCTCTAACTTTCTCTTTCTTAGCAGTGCAGTGTTGCAATTGTTTATTCTCAGAGTCACTCACCACAAAAGACACAAGGCCCGGGAGAGTAGCTTCAGCCAACTTACACCACTGTGAGCGTGTGCGCTTGTGTACACACAGTGTGTGTTTCAGTCATGAGCTGATAAGTTGTTATGACTTGCACGGCAAGAACAACAAGGCAAACCCAGCTGAAGGAAAACCCAATTACTGCTCCGCTATGCGTTTCAACCTTTCACATTCATGTCAAACTGCACTGTCTCCGGTGATGTAATTAAGGGGCGGTCAATAAAGGGCACTTGAGAAGTGCCTCTCTACCTGGTCTTTTTTCAAATGTTCTTCAAGGCATTGAGGAGTCAAACCATTAAACTATTCCACATAGTCCACATAGACTGATATCACCGGTTCTCAAGCGATCTCATCCAGACTTAAATCACGTAGTAACAACTGAGCTTGTGAGGTATAGGCTGACTGCAAGGTTACCCTGACAAATCACAGCATTTAAAAGCACTGCAGAAGATGGAGAAAGAAGAAAGAAAATGAGTAAGAAGAAGAACAAAAAGTAATGAAGAAGAAAAGAAGGAAAAGGAAAAGGAAGAAGTAACCTAAAGTGGTCATACCAGTAAAAATTTATTATTAATTGATTAATCGATTGATAATCCATTACTTGAAAAGATTGCTGGTTCCAGCTGTAAAAATTTGCTGTTGTTCTTTGTCTTTTATGACGTTAAATATTGTTGAATATTTTTGCAATTTGGAAAAAAACAAGTGATTTAAAGGCTCCACCTCTTTTGTTATTTTACAGACTAAACAATTAATACATAAATCAAGAAAGATTAATCGATGACAAAAAAAATTATTAGTTGTAGCCATCTTTGAAGAGTAACAGCTTTGTCTCTGGCGTTGTGTTTTAATGAGGTGATCAGAATAAGAGTTTTTTTCATTCAGCACGTGTTCATGTATACGACTCTATGGGTTTAAAGCACGACAGCCCTAAACACACATATTATAGAAGCAGACATCCTCACCTCATTGAAGCGTGCCACCAGGTCCTCCACAGCGTTGCTTCGCTGAGCACTCTGGGTAGGCATGGTGGGTACTGAGAGCGAGGCCTTGAGGTTTGGGTGGCGTTTAGTTTGACACTCTGGACTGCCCAGATCTCGAGTCAGGAAACAGAGGTAGTCCAAGGGAAAGACCTGCAGACAGACACAGTATGAAAGGGACAGACAAATTCATTCTTATTACTGCCACTTTAGAAATTAACTACTCTTCCTGGAACCAAGTCTCTTGTGTAATATAGTAACATCCACCCAGTACATAAATAAAATAACAAATATAAATATATTCTTATGACCCAGATATGTTATCCACCCACCCGTTGGTAGAGCTGCTGCTCTTGCTCGGTGAGGATACAGGCGATCTCCTCGGGGAACTGAACAAGGTGGCGCACCTCTGCCAGCTCCTTACTTATCCCACTGACACTGGGAGGAAGCGAGCTGCTGCTGATCATGCTGTTGGCCAGCTGACGCTCTGGATGGACAGAAAAAGGAGCAAGACAGACAGAAGAAGAAAGAGATCATGAATTTCACATTATTGATCCTACTTTTTCCGCATGCCATGTCGATATGTAACTGGTATTTTAGGTGGACAGTGACATAAAGTCAGAGTGAGAGAGATGAAGAGAAGGACGAGAGAGAAGGGTTAACGGACGGAAAGAGGGGAGATTGAGTTGTCTTTACTAGTATCAAGTACACAAGGAAAGCAAATACAGCTGTTGCTCATACAAGTAAAGAAACAGACGGAGAATAGAGTTCTGAGAGAGGAGGGCTTAAAAGTGAGACATTATCTACTGTGATGTTTTCCTTTCACCATAAAAGTTTTAAGCCTCAATGAAACGTGCTTCTGATCCATCAGTCCCTGCATACCATACACTCTCGGTCCCTCCACCAGCCAAGAGAAGCCTGCACACATCGCTCTCTAGAAGTAAACAGTATTGATCACCTGCCAGTTCCTGTGTTTGGATTTCAGTCAGGTCCATTAGTCTGTCTGTTTACACACACACACACACACACACACACACACACACACACACACGTGCAAACTCTGCCTCATCTTTGCTAACAAAGGACTAATGGACAGTCTGAACACTGGTGTTGGAGTTGCCAGGTAGACATACTGTACATTGTTGGGATAAATGCCACATAAACTAACAGGCCCTTTTTCCACCGCAGGAGCTTTTCCAGGAATCATTTGAGGGACTTTTACCTGCATTTTGATCTCAGAAATGTACTGAACCTATGTTAGTCACACGGATATAGTTTCTGCCCCCCCAAAAAAAGTCCCTTCTTCTGAGGCAGGGACTATCGGGGTTGAGTTGTCCATTGCTGAATATAGCTGACTGGTCTAACCAAGCCATGGCACTGCACCTTGACACAGTTGTTTATTCTGCTTATCAACACATCTAGAGAAACGGAAGTGCAAGGCAATGTAGCGTAATTCTGTTATCAGCTATACCGTTATATTCTATGCTATGTGAACAAAGCGTGAGTGGTTCTGACTCTTTTTGTCAACATTTTATCCGCACTATATGGTACAGAACAAATGAGTTACATAATATACAATGTTTAAGGCAAGGAGGCGTACATTAAATAGAATGAACCACCAGGAATTAGATGAACTGTCTGGTCATTGTGAACTTAAATCCCCCAGCCCAAAACACACACGTACAAAATAGTGCATTCACATATGCAGACACACACTTAAAAGGTTGTCCTTGGTAACCCTTGAGATGTGCAACAGGTTGCCATGGCAACTGCAGTGACTGCTCTGCGGGAAAGAAAATTGCTTATTTACACTGTTTGATTTGTGGATCCGGCCTCACAGCTTCTGTAATGAACTCTCTCTTCACACAAGCAAGAAAATAAAATAAAAAATAGAAGATAGAGATGCAGGGAGAGAAAAATAAAGAGCAGAAGAGAGATGGAAGAAGAGGACAGAGTTAAGATAGAGAGGAAGGAAGGGTAGAAGTAAAATAAGGGGACATTTTGTAGTTTACACTGTGCAGCAGGTGTACGCTATCTATCACAGTTAGAAAGACAGCATAATCCACTAAATCCTTTAAATGTCCAGCAGAGAGATTATTAATGATGGTTCATAGTTCAGACCTGGAAAGAAATATTTTAATATTATTAACCGAATCAAAACTATTTGAACTGAATATGAAAAGGGAAATTCAGCCTTCTGTCCTGAGAATACACAGAATATAAGGACTATTAATAAAGTTGCAAACTGAAAGAAAAAAAAAATCACTGTTACTGACAAAGTACTGCACCACCTCAACACGCCATTTCACACAAAAAAACGCTATGGTAGAAATTATGTAGAAATGGCTCTAACTTTAAAAAACAATCAAAGCGTCCATATCATACCATCGAGTTCACAAGAACTGGTGTTCAATTATTATTAATGTATTAAAGAAACTGTAGAACATGAGTTTATGGGTTTACCAAGGTTTTTTTTTAAACTAGGAAATCTTCCATCTCTCAAGCGAGTCAGCAATACCTCATCTTCACTCAGAAGAGAACTGTTTTTGCATGCTAACCTTCTGAAGAGGAAATGGAGACACCCTCAAATAAGTGATATGAATTTCGTGACGGTGCAGAAGCCTCAATCATTCATTTATTCATCCTTCAAACTGGAAAACACACAGCTGGCCGGCAAAGAAGTGACTTAAGAGGTTCTGAAGAATTAATTAAAAGCAAACGTGCATTAATTCTTGAAAACAGAATCATCCCTACCATAACATATTGACTCATAAATCCCTGTTTTCTGTCAAAGCAATGGGTCCTAAATTAGAATCAATAGATCAAAAATGTATTAGAAAAATTTTATCAACAATTCAATGTGCTTTATCATGTTTTATTCATTGTGTCCTCAACATCTGCTTCACACAAACTGAAGTTATGACAATAAATAAGCACTGGGACTGAAGACTCGATGGAACGAGATCTTGGATTCTAGTGATAAGTGTAATGTGTAGTGTAGTGTAATCCAATATGATCTGTTGTGGACCCCTGAGAAACCTTTTTTTTATATATCTATATAGAGAGAGGGAGAGAGAGAGTGTGTGTGCAGCACTTCTGCTGAGAGAAGATAATCCTGGACTAATTGACCATGATGTTGCTGTGATTGTTTATGCATGGGTTTACTCATCTATAATGCATGCTGAATACAAATGTGGGTGTGCATGCATGTGTGTATGAGCGTGTGTGTGTGTGTGTGTGTGTGTGTGTAATGTATCCTTTTCTAAATGCAGTGGTTGATGCAGTAGATTGACTGAACTTCCTTTTTAACCATTTTTATGACATTTCTGTTTTAAGAAATTGCATGCCATTAAGAGTGCCAGGAAATACAGGTGTGTGTGTGTGTGTGTGTGTGTGTGTGTGTTTGTCTAAATCTGTTATTGTTCATTTTTCTGTCTCTGTATCTAGGGCTGACGTTTACAGGGTTACAGTGCCTCATGTGTGCTATTCAGCACACATGCAGCACATTTAGAGCTTAAACTTTACCCTTAAAGCTAAAATATTTGCATCAATTAAATTCATAAAATCACACTGAAGCTGAGAAAATTGCAATTGTATGTGTTATTTCATTTGATGAACTCTGAAAAATTAAAAACACTCATAATGTCATAATCAGATTTCTTGTCAGAATCTGATTTTGTGCCACACCTCGGATTATAGCGATCGGAGATTGACTTAGCAGTCACCGCCACCTGATCCGTCATCATTCATCCAATATAATTTATATATAAAGCAGCACGTATAACAAAATCAATGCTTCGAGGGGTTTAGCAAACACAGCTAAATGAGTCTCGTTCAGTGAGATACAGGAACGCCAACCAACAGAGAGGAACCTTGAATGTAGACCCTGCCATCTTACTTTGCCAGCCAAGTGCGCACATATGCAGACTGGTCTCACAAGCACGTTCAGAGCTGATGACAACTTTTCCACTGCAGTATGTATGGCACTCAAACAGGTGCAGCACGAACAGCCTGAGTCGAAGCACTGTTAACACATTAGCCCTTTAAACCTATAAATATCATCATGCATGTATTTTTCAGACAATATAATTAAAATCCCCTGTCAAACTGCAGCATCAGGCAGTTTCCCTTTAGACCACAGCAAAACAACTGTTCCTCGCTGTGATTCCACGGCACATTTATATATTTACATGAAGTAAATAACAGAATAACATCTGGTGCTACCTAGTCCCTACTGGCACACAAAACGCATGAACATCATGAAAACAGACAAGTAGGGTCATATATGCACTTGTTCAAATACAAATCAACCAGTAGTAGTAAACAAACTAACACATGCATGGCAGCAAACATAAACACACAAAAATAAATAAATAGGACTCATAATACACAGATGCGGCCAAATACACAGACACAGACACACAGCAGCAGCAGAAGCAATAAACATTGATCTGTCTGACTGCTGACAACACTGAGATATCACAGGGAGCTTCCCCCTTAGGTCAAACATGCAAACTGCATGCACACACGGACCCACGTGCAGACATAAATATAACGTTTACGTCTTTTCCTTATCAGTAACTAAGACCAAAACCAGGATGAAGATAAGAAGTTCGGACTGATTAAGCAAAAGGTTCCTTGTTATAAGACCAAACATCAAATGACAGCATTAAATACGTCCCATACTTGAGTCAGGAGAAAGTACATTGGGAGATTGTTAAAGAAGCATGTGGTCCAAAAGGTTTTCTTTACTGCGTTCTCTTCGTGTCAGATGTATCAAGTCAATGTATAGTGTGAATGAGGCCCATTCAATCAGCAAAAAGAAGAAACTTTACCTTCACCAAATGACTTCAGTCTCTCTGTGTAACTTCACAGTGACTTGATACAAATCAGATGAAACACATGGGTAATTTAGGTGGGTTTTGTTTTTAATTGTAAGGTGTATTACTGTATCCTCAGAGTCTAAACATTTCCATGTGTGGCATTCATTCTTAAAGTCAATTCAATGTGAAGTTGCCCAGAGACCCTGAAATTCTTGACTGTCATCCTGTAAGGTTTCATGCATGAAGGGGGCACCACAGTGCACAACACTAACACTAACAAACGTCAAGGTTTTAAATTGAATTGCAATTTTACTGTCGCTTGTAGTTTATAATGGTTACAGGCAATCGCGGTGAGTTGGTGGGAAATGTGTTTTGCATTTTATGAGTTAATACAATCTTGCAATTAAGTAAAGGAAATAACAATAAGGGAGAAAAAAAACCCAACTACAAATCAAAAGAGTATGCTGGTCCGGTTGACCCTTACATAAAAAAAAAAAACCTGAGTCACACTCACTGCAGTATGTGCGTATTTGCCAGCAACCGAAGCAACAATAAAACCTTTCCCACAAAAGATTGGTGTATATAAATAGTGATATTAGATATGGTAAAACCTATATTTAAGAAATGAAAAACACAAAATTGAACAGGATACAAATGGCATTTAAGGTATAACTACAAAAGACCACAAGTCCTGCCAAGACAGTTAAAATGCACACTGAAACTGTTATCATGCATTTGGCACCAATTAACTTGTACCACCTTACAGAACAGCTTTCTGCATTTTTAACATGATAATAATGACTAATACTGACACTTAAGTAATTAAAAAAGATACTTACTATTAACACCTATAGCCAACAGACATTACGTAATCGAAACCCTGAACAAAGATTGAGAGTCAAGATCAAACCAATTCAGATTTTAATCTCACTAAATGTGTCATATTTCCTGAACACCCAGCTGAGCAAATGCCTTGCTGTCATAATCGGATTTCCTGATTACCATGTAAGCAAATAGTACTCCCCCCTTTTTATTAATTAAAACAGTCCCCTTGATCTCTCATATGCATGACAACTAAGTCCTGACCATGCTAGACACCACGCAGTAGTTCCTATTAACATAGACATAAAGACACATTTAAGAACACACATGCAAACAGACTTATTCCATATTGTACTACTCCGTCAATGAAACTCAACTGTGTGAAGACACCAGCAGCTATACTGTAACTCACATTTGCTCTACTCACTCATCAGCTTGAAATCCATTCTGTGAGAGTGCTTCATGGCTGCTAGATACAGCTGGTCACTCTGCTTCCACACTGACAGTTCAGTGCCGGAGTGACCGAGGTACACTTATCCACATTTGAGCCCGTCAAGTCTCATCTCTCCTGCAGCTGCTCTCTCTCTCTCTCTTTCTCTCTCTCTCTCTCTCTCTCTTTGGCTCTACTACTCTCTCCCTTACTCCATTTCTAACTTAAACTCTCTCCAACTCACCATGTGTTTGTCTACTGCTCTTTTCCCCCTCACCTGGCTTCTCTCCCTCTCCTTGTCAGCAAACACTGTCCTCCTCTTGACTATTTCTCTCTCTCTTTCTCTCTCTCTCTGGACTATTCCTCTCTCTTTCTATCTGTCTCTCTCCCGCCTGTCTGCCACCCTTCGCTGACACCATACATAGTTCACAGCCATGTGCTAGAGTTAGACCAGCCAGACCATACCACTGCACCAACACACACCGTTAAATAATTCACACACTCATATGGACACAATATGGCAACAACTAATAAGGGATAACAGTAGATCCCAAAAACATTTTCCCCTCTGTGTCTCTTTCTCTCATTCTCGTCTTATTTTATACAGAATCATTGCATGAAAAATGTTGTAAGTTGTAAATTGCCATATATTTGCGGGTCACAGCATCTCAAATGTGAGGATTTGTTACTTTTTTCTGTTTTAAAACATTGTAATTTGAATGTCTTTGGGGTTTGGACAGTTGGGTTCAGCACTTTGGGCACCAGAAAACTGTGACTTCCTGACATCTAAACAATAAGTTCAAAATATAATTTCTAATCAATTGGATAAAGGAGTTGCCCTGTTTGTTACTCATTACGTTTGGAGCAAAAATTATTATACATTTAAAAATAAACGGTTTTAGTTACGTTTGAAGGTGTCACAAAACAAAATCGGCTACCGTACATTAACAAAATCATAACTAATATGATATATATATTTGCATGGATATGGTATATATGTACAGTATATACAGCAATGTTTGGATAATTCACAAGTGAAAAAAAAGTCACAATTCAGTCTAAGAACATTCAGATTTGTATTTTTAGCAACTATGGTCTGTAAACAATATGTGCTCTTAAAATCCTTGAGACTTCCCTTCCAGTGTGATTCCCCACCACATCTGCTGTCAGTGGGTCTTAAATGTTGGCAGGCAACACAATGTACAATGACGACTGAGAGGAAGAGAGAAAAAGAAACACCAATATTGAGCTGGAAGGATGGCAGCCTATTACCGAGCTGCCTACTTCCTTTTTAGCGGTACAGTAAATTGTGCTACAAAGGAAACAAGGTCACGAAAAGCACTTAGACCACTCCCATTTACAGTTCACATGAATGTGGCTAAATCCCAGTGGTCTTCAGTTGGAGTTTTTCTTTGTACTTAAATATCTACAACTGCATATACTTTGATACAGACTCCTCAAACCTATAGGATTACTTTTTATTCTAATATAATGTATTATGTACATAATTATTTAGATTTTGATATTTTTGCTGCAGCTGTGATCAACTGTGCTACCATAGCTGGTATTACTGTGAATCTTTTTAGATTTTTTGGTTATACCTGTTATTACATACCTGTACTTGCATATATATATATATATATACACACACACACCCACACACACATATGGAATGTTTATGTCTTGTAATTTAGTTGACATGTAATAGTTTTTTTCTTGTCACCCCTTGTTGCCATTGATTGATCATTTGATCTAAATAAAATATATTTTTACCTTTTTTTTACCTAGCAGACGCCAAAGTCACTTCAAATTCAACGTTACTGGAACGCTGTCATTTCTGCTCTCGTTTGGTCTTAGTTTCTCAAAGTGAAGCGAACTAAATTAGTTTGTGCTTAAGAGTGTGGTCCCTGAAACTAAAAGAATGTTAAATTGCATTTATTCCCAAAACGTATGTCTATACGGACGCCACTGTGATGACATTAAATAATCCTACCAATGCATATGTACTATATGAACAAACACATTAGCACATGCAAAAACAGAAACACACGATCTCATAAAACGACGTGCCCATACCTACACAAAACATCAATTCTGACACTTAATGTGCTTTAGTGAAAACTACTGCTGCCAAAGACTCAAACATAGACAGCGTTTGAGCTGACGTGGACTGGGCGGGCATCAGACTTCAAATATTTCACAAAGACAAGCACCATGAAACAAAAACAACTGCTTCTAATTACAGACATATTCAGCCCATGATTTATGTCCTCTGTATTTCTCAGAATCTTTACCAGCTTTCCACCAATCTTTAAGCAGCCTGCACACGCACACACACACACACACACACACACACACACACACACACACACACACACACACACACACACACACACACACACACACACACACAC
>JAVQJD010105607.1:0-10134 GCA_036023655.1 Nannoperca australis
CAGAAGAGTTGTGAGCAGGATCTGATGGTTGACTGTGTCAAATGCTGCAGACAGGTCTAGGATGACAACAGATGATCTCCCCGCAGCTCTGGCAGACTGGAGGGCATCAGTGACCGACAGGAGGGCAGTTTCTGTGGAGTTTCCGGACTTGAAGCCTGATTGGTTCGGGTCGAGGAGGTTCTGTTTGAGGAACGTAGACAGTTGGTTAAAAACAGCACGTTCAATGTTTTAGACAGAAATGGTAACAGAGATACTGGTCTGTAGTTCTGGAGGAGAGATGGGTTGAGAGAGGGTTTTTTGAGTAGTGATGTGATACGGGCCTGTTTGAAAGCAGAGGGAACGGTCCCTGAAATAAGAGATGAATTAATGACATGCAGAAGAAATTTTATGATAGAGGGGGAGATATTATATGATGTCTACACCTGTTTGGCACAAATGTGTCATGTCTGTGCCATATTTATGCCTGTCTGATGTGTGAAACTTTGTTCTCTTTTTGGTGATGAAAACTACTGTCTTTATTCACTTATAAAATATTTGCACTAGATTAGAGGTTTCAGACACACACAGAAACAAAGTTTGTACACAGTTGCTCAAGAAGCCTTTTTCTTTATCCCACATTATGTCTGATCTCTTGCTTACGTCCTGACCTGGCGCCATTGCTTTGCAGAGTTTTGAAAGTGAACCACAGGTACGGAGAGTAAAACAGCTTGGTTCCCATCAAAGGCAAGTAGGGGCAGATTCAGGGTGAATGATCTACTTTATTTATGTGCTGCCAGATTCTGCAACATTCAGTCATGACCTGTGTGTGTGTTTGCTGAAAACCATATATCTCCAGAAGTGGCAATTTTGAAATGTTCAGACAAACTGAAAGATTAAGTGTTCCTTGTTTGAAAATCCATAGGGTAAACTGAAATTGTTAAGAAGCTGGAAACGTTGTGGAGATACAAGTTTTTCACAGGACAGCGACAATATGCATTGGTTGATAAATACACACAAAGCAATGTAGGTATCCCACACAAACATATTCCTTGTAAGTTCCTTGAAAGTTTACTTTCTACTGCTTGCCACATTCAATTACCTCTTTATCCTTTTTTTCATAGCTATGTGCAAAAATTACAATATTGCACAAAGAATACTTTAATTTGCCATAGGACAATACAAAACAGACAACAAAATATAATGACCCACAAAATGCAGGAGGTGGGGTGGGGGGGTTGGGTTGAAAACCAGTACAGGTCCTGTTGTGATCATGTCCCATATTTATCCAGTCCTATGTCGCATACATAAGTATGCTCACATCTCATCTAACTTATCATTCTATTATTATAGTTCAAATATTCCCTAATGAGTTAATGGGTCATCTAGCCTAGTATCATAGTTTTTAAGGGTTGAAGCTGCACTCTCCATCAATAGTAAGTCCACGAAGTCCTTAAGCTAGTTATGTTTATTAAAACAGTCCGATTTGCAGGTTTTCCAGTTCAGAACTGTCCTCTTTACAAAAAGAAATGTGAGTGCAAGAATATGTTGTGTGGTTCTTATATTTATGTTTTCCACTCTATTTCCCAATATGCATACAGCAGGACATTGTGGGATGTTATCATCATCACTCCAGAATTTATCTACCATTGGACAGAACCACAGTAAATGCCAGCACATTTCCCAAGAATTTGGGCCTATTTTTTTTACTGGTGTAATATAGGCCCTGTGGTCTGTATTTGGATAATTTTATATCTCACAGTTGGACATAGATGTTGAATGCTTCAGTGTTGAGTCCCAGTGAACCTCAGAAAGGGTTGATCCAATGTTTTGTTTAATAACTAGGCTTAATAATTTATATAATACTGGGACAGAAAAAATATACAAAAATATATTTCAGCTGTTGGTATTGTAGAAATGCAGAATCCTTCAAGCCAAACTGCAACTCATGAAATGGTACAATATCTCCGTCCCTTATAATCTGTTCAATCTGAGTGATATTTTGTTATTTCCAAGTACCATTTGTCAGTGTTGCACCTCTTGTATTAAACAGTATATTATTACATATTAGACAATATGGTAAAAGACCTTGTTTATAAGAAATGCAGGAGTGAGCCTCCCCCTTTATACCATCAGTGGAATGGTAATTGTCTAAGCGGGTTAAAGAGCCATTAATCAATAAGGATTAGTGAATAGAGCAAGGATTTTGAAATGGCAGTTCCTCTAGCCAAATTCCTACACTGGAGCCTCCTGATAGCGAGAGGCTCCTCAGGCTAACTCATAGGGACAAAAAGGATTTGACCACTTTCACAGGATTTGGCAACCCTTGTTCACCTTTATTGTGATCTTAGGCAAAGCTCTGATGTGGGTGTCTGCGGCCACTAAAAGTGGATTAAATTAAGAACTCTGTGGGCTAGATCAGAACAATCTAGATTTGTCTGCGTAGGTACCTGGTGGTTATCCTCTGATGTAAAAAAACTGGCATGTGCTTCTTGTAATTCCAAGGCTAAATGTATCACAATAGGATTTGCCAGCTATTGGATTATAAATTGCGTTATGTAACATACTGACTCTAAATGTTCTCAGGGCATCTGGTATCATTGTGTGAACATAGTAACTTGACAGAGAGAGGTTGAACACTACTTGTGTTAAAATATGCAGCAATAATGTCAACAGCTATACTCTCAGCAAATCCTTCACTAAGACCTAGTTCTTTTCTTTAGCTTTTTTCCTGCTGACTCTTATTGTATCCTATATCTATTATTCTTCCTTCTCACTTCCCTTCAGCTATGAGAGCTAGTTTTTCCCATATAGCTATCTTGAAGCTTGTCTTACAAACTTTTTGTATTAGAAGTTTAACAAGCACTCTAATTAGGGGTATCACTGAACTGACTTGATATTGTTTTCTGCTGTCTATTGTGTCTACGTTGTCCAAGGAAACTATGGTTCCCATGAATTTCAATGTGTAACTGTATGGTGGGGGGAAAAAACACAGTTCACCTCATTCTTTGCCCTCAGTCCTAGGCAGGTACAATACCTGTTCAAAGCTGTGCTCCTTAACTTCACTGCCTCCAGCTTCAGCAGAGGACATATTTCTGGCAGCATCAACATTGCCTTCAGCACAGCATTCAGCCCTGACAGTGAGCTGGTGCAGTGTCCTGCAACAGGAATCCTCCAGAACTACAGAGGACGTGTCATCGTGGTTATTAGCCACGCCATGAGGAGTGCTGCTATGGTGAGAAAGCAGTCACACAAAGACACACCTGTGTACAGCACATCAGAATCCACACTATATAGACTCTGAAAGTGTTAGGAAAAAGAAAGTGACTGATAAAGGTACCCAAGATGTTAAAACTAACCATGGAGATGTCATATACATACACTTTGTTGTAGGTCAACGCTATCTCTGGGAGATGTTGCAGTAATATCTTAAGCAGACAGAGGTTGGTAACATTATTGTTCGAAGGTGCATTAGAGATAGAGAACAGTATTTATAAGGGGAGCATAGTATAGGTAACCATGGGTAATGTTATACTCCCTGGTGTTGTTAAAGTGCCCTTCAGCACTTGTTAATCCTCAAACTCTCTCCCAGTATACTGTTGCATTTTTTGCCATTCAAGCAGCAGTGCTTCAGGGATGAGACTGTCTGTTTGTTGGTGGCTCCACCACTTTGGTTCAGAATGAAATTTCTCAACAACTATTGGATGGTTTGGCATGAAATTTGGTTCAAACATTGAATTCAATTTCATTCTGTCATTAGCTCTAAACACATCATTTAGCATTAACACGTGTAACTGAGAAGTGACATTTTTAAACATGTCACGTGTTAAATATAAGCATTCTATCATTGTCATTGTAGGCATGTTAGCATGCTAATGTTCGCATTTAGCTCAAAACACAAAGACTAGTCCTGTTTAAGAGATGCTGTTTGGTCATCTACTCAAATCAATCAAGTGTGAGACCATTGATCTGTTGTTGTTCTTCCAAACAGTTCCAAAGAGTTTTATTTTTTTCAGTAAACATGAACAACAAAGAGATTGGTTGGTTGGATGTTGGCTGCTATCTACCAAAAACCAGATGTACAATGTGGTCACAGCAATCTTAACAAATAACAGCACAGGGATATATTTTAAGCTAAAGTAACCATTTAATAGTCAAAGGAAGTTGACTCTATATTCCTTTATTCGGATGTTTTTCATGGAATGTGACATCCCTTTAGTGCCCTGGGTGGGGGTCATGTCATGTCAGGGCAGTGAAAGGAGACCTCAGGGTCATATTGTCAGATTTAAAACCCCTCTGATCATCTGCTGGATCTCACTGGCATCATAGAGGTGAACTGCACAAGAGCAGTTGTCTAATGCGATTGTGCTATTGTTTGAAATGTTTTTGTCTGAAGCGGTGGTTTTTTATTGTCGAATTATCGTGATCCCCACCAAAATTAGACCTTTTCATATGAAATTACTCACACACACAATTATCACACCTCCCTCTTAATAACTTACAACTTAAAACCAACACATAGTTGTCACCAATTTATTTTAGTTTTTTTGTTTTTTTTAAATGTCTCTATTGAATAATTAAAACCTGCTACACTGAAGAATAATAGTTTGAGATATGTCCAGCGTTATTATTCTGGCTTTCCCCCACTTTTTACACAGTAAAGCATAAAACACATATTTATATTTATATCATTGTAATTATAGTAAAAAATATAATTGGTCTCAGTCAGCCGATCAGGCAATTTATTTGTAAGTCTTCTTTTTAACCACACTACCTGTGTGATTCTAGGGATGGCCATGTCATTGTGTCCGAAGGTCCACCACGTTGGCCCAGACTGAAATATCTATATAATATTTGATTTATTGCCATGAAATTTTGACTTGGATGATCCCCTTGGCTTTTTACCTAGTGCTACCAGCAGGTCAATGTTTTCACTTATGCAGTGAAATATTTCAACACCTACTACATGTATAGTTCATATATTCATGGTTTCCAGACAATGTATTCTCCTGACTTTGGTGATACCCTTACTCTTCCTCTAGATGCCGTCCATCTAATACTAGCACTAGTATTAGATGAACTGCAATGTCATTATGTTCAGACATTTGTGTCCCCGGCTGGATGAATTATAATGACTTTGATCATCGGACTTTTCATCCAGCACAATCAATCATCAATCAAACTTTCTTTGGTTTGGGACCAATTACTTGAAAACATTCCCATCACCCTAGGCTGTACTTTGTGTTCAGTGCTAATTAGCAAATGTTAGCATGCTAACACACTAAACTGAATATTATGCCTGCTTAATATCAGCATGTTAAAATTGCATTGAGACCTCCACACACACACCTGCTATTTCGGTTCATATATGTGCAGCAAGGGCTGGGTGATGGTAAATATAGATCAGAGAATGTGGCGGTTAATAACAACACTGGTCTCATTGCTGTACAACAGCTACGCCATTTACAATGACGCATGACGACACTAGCTCAACAAATGAGAACCAGAGAATCATGTTGTTGCCTGTATGGTGAAGAGCGGCACAATGTGAACAAATAGCCTATGTGTCCTGCTGTCTTCAGATGGCTGCAGAGATGCATCATACAGTATAAAGCATCTACTGGCTGGAGAGTGTTTCATTAACATTTACATTTCAAACATTATTGCGTTATTTTGTGCACATTTGCTTCAAGTATTTAGTTTGCAATTGTTGCAAAAAAAGCAAAAGCAGATTGAGGTTGCATCAGAAATAGACATGGCTGGGAGACCTCTAAGTGAAATTTTATATTCACCTAAAGACCAACAACCTTTTTTGTGCCGCCTCATTTGAATGAACCTCCCACCTGTTAGCGCCTCTCCTTTCACCTATGCCAAGTGCATTCTGCGCCGGGAACTTGAATACCACAGACATTACCACAGTCAAATTTCATGGTTACGAAAATAGGAAAGTATCCAAGTGCTTCTTTCACTGGTAGTTGTGCCGTCACTAAAATAGGGCAACTAGTCTTGTTAAGATAAAATATTTTGCTAAGACACTAATCCCCCACATCCAGACGTCTGTCTTGTCAAACCCACAGCAGTCTGGAGAAAAGTCTAGAAATCCTGAGGTAGGATACGTCTTTGTGCATGTGAAAAGTCTTGCCTCAGGAAACTGCTACTCTGGTTGAGTTTTATTTGGTACAAATACTCCCAAGTTCTCAGTAGTGTAAGTTGATCAGTCTAATATACAATATAATAACTACTGTGTCTTTGCCTCTTTTCTGAAAGACACTAGGCCATTAGCTGAGGCTGACACCATATTTTACATTTGTCATTGCAGTGCACAAAAATAACTTTGCTCGCTTCAGCATAACAGAACAAAGGAGTATATTGATCATTATAAATTCTCCTTTTGTGCTCTCTTTAGCATAAATTAGCCACACTTAAATTTAAGAACTCAGCAGGGATATTACTTCAGGCCAAATCCCATTTTAGAAAAGATGTCCTCCTTCAATATGTTGGAAAGTAAAATAGGAAAATCAGTAATTCTCCTTAATTGAAGAGACAGTCCTACATGTTTGAGGAAGCGGCAGCAAGATCTCAGTTTCTAAGCTGGTGATAAGAACCAGCATGTGGTCATGGCTCTGCCACAAACTGTAGCTTTTGTGCCTGTTATATTTTGCACAGTAATCATCGTGCTTTAAGCTGAAGCATAAGTATGAAATCAGTGTTGTTACATAAGCATTAGTTTTTGATTTTTCATCAGAAAGGTATTTAGAATGACGATTGATCATCATCATCTTCATCATCAAGTATGATGACTACTCATCATCACTTATGATCAATTTCACAATTGTGAGGTTTTAAGATTTGGTGTTTCTTAGGGAGCTAATTGGTTAATTTAAGGTAAGAGAGACCCCACCCCACCATGAACAACCCCATACTTGAAATTCCCCATCTGAGTTTTATGATAAACGTTGGTAATTCATCAGACCTTTCAGTCATGCAGGTCACAAAATTAAAGGTCGATCTAAGTACCCAATTTCGCTTAAATGCCACTCACATCTTCGTGCACCGCACCAGTGGCATTATCATTAGCTTTGGGGCAAAGCAATGAGTCCACTCACTGTGTGGTCAGACTTTACTGTAAACCTTTAACATTAAAACCCTTTTGGCATTCAGAAGCCAGCTTGATTCTTCATGCTCAGTTTCTATGTGGACATTACAGCTGAAATGTTTAAACTGTTCTCCAAAACAGCCCTGATTGTGTGACTGACGGCACTAGCAGACAAAATAGCATTTTTGTTTTGTTGCTTTGTGATATACACAGAATCAGTCAATTAATCAATATGGTTGTTCAGGAAGATTATTTTTGCACGTACAGTTTTGCTGGTTTTCACTCTTTATTTCTATTTTTTATTGTGGATGTTTTATTTGCTATTGTGCTGTTTTGTCTTCACATTGAGGGCTTTACAGTTTTGCACAGAGGTGTTCTGTAACTAAAGTTTAAATAATACTCACAGTTTTCAGTATTATTATTGTTTAGGTAAACTTTTAAATTAAGTTTTTCGGAAGGTGGTGTACCATTGAAATAAGTATAATAAACAGTGTCCTGGTATTGGAACTTTGAATATCTTTACTTAAGCCAGCCTTGTATTGCAAAAAAAAAAAAACATAGTTATCTGGAGATAGGGAAGAATTTACATATATTTAATATACTTCATCCGTCAATTCCAGTGTTCGTACTACCAGTTTATGTTTATAATCTTAAATCTTGCAGTTGGATACAGAAGTGTTATCATCAGGTTTACCTACATTTCTGTAATAAAACCACACTTAGTATCACAAGAAGGGCTCACATTACACAATACAAGTCAAGTTGAGGCCACAACCTAAGTAACTTCAACCTTTGAGTCCATAGTTAGTGGTGGTATTGGATTGCAGTGCATTTTATTGTAGGATGTATCTACAGTAATTACAGAGGGAAAAAAAAATATTTTGTCAGAACTTTTATGCAAAATCATTTGTTCTTGATTTAATTTTCACTTTACCTATTCAAAGTCAACCTCTGCTGGCCTAACTGACACATTGCGTAATGCATTACACATATCCTACTTCCTAATTGTTGAAGGGCTGTTTTTGTGTAAAGATGTTACTTCTCATGTACAGCAATTTCAAGACTTCTTGATAAAATGAATCACATAATGTTAGTCAGTGAGGTGATGAGAACTTGCAATTCCTGGAGGGATTTAAAATACCTTTTTTTCCATTTCTTCCCAGTTTGCAGCACACCTGGTCAAGGTAAATTTCCCACGGGTTTGTATCCTGGATGGAGGGATTAACAAGCTGAAGCCAACCGGACTCCTGACTGTCCCCTCCCCTCAGATCTGACCCTGTACCTCAGCTTCTCATAAACTAAAGGGACTAGTTGAAAGACTATATTGCATTGGAAACCCCCCACCCAAAAAACAAAAACCAATGTCATCCTTGTGTTTAGATTTTTTTTTACACATTCTAGTTAAACTGTGGTGCAAAATGAGAAAACTGCTTTGACATAATTTCCTTCAGTTTGATTTCATCATAAAATGTGCTTATTCTTTTATTATTTTCTGTCTCGAAACAAGAATGATTGTATCGCAAATTTCTTTCTGGAACATCCTCTATGTGTTGTAGTAGCTGATGCTGTATGTCAGCCTGTCTGTTCTGAGCCAGTTGATCTAAGGAACTCAGTGGCGGCTTAGGTACACCTGTACGATCTAATGCAATCCTTTTATGATGTCTGTCATCTTCCTTTTTTTTTTGAGACACTGTAAGAGAGGTTTTTCGCATTGACATGGTCATAGTTTGGTGTTGTACCCGACTGCATTATATTCAGAGGTGTTTCTAATTTTCTGCCGCCCTCATGTATGAAAATCGGGAGGACAATAAATAAAACCACCTCTCAATATAATGCAGTGCAGACCTTGGAAATAAACATAAATTAACTTACACATTTCTGACAATGTCAACAAACAGAGCTGTTGCATTGAATTTGATTGTACATGTGCGCCTAATAAAGTGGCCACTGAGTTTATTATTGTGTGCGAAACAATTAAAATGTGAAAAAGAAAATAAGTGATTTGTGCATTTGGTGATTTCATAACACTGCATTTACCTTATTTATGTCACTGAATTGCTTCTAATGTACTGTACATATTTGCCATGTAGACATAGAAATTGGTAACTATCATGTTACAGTTATTTCTAATAAAACTGTCTCATAAATTTGGATAAACTGTGTAGGTGAACACTTGTTTTAGCATTTTAACAGAACTAATATTTTAATTTGACTGTGACGGTCTCACATTTAAAAGTGGAAAAGCTGGTTTAACTTCATTAAATAAACTAGTGACATTAAGACATCATTATTTGCATCATCTTCCTGTAATTTTGTAAGTGAAGTAATCATTCGTACATGTCCCAACATTCTATCCCCAGAGCTGCTGGGTGGACACTCCCAAAAAACTGTATGTATAAAAAGAGATATCAGTGTTCATTCCTTTTATCAAAGGAGGAGTTGATCAAAGCAACTTTGTGGTCTCATTAACAGGTAAGAGAGATGCTGTGTGAAAAGATTTTTGTTTGCAACAATCAGACTGTAATAGGTGACAACAGACTAATATTAATTGTTATGAGACATTTTGACAATGGCCTTTTCATTTGATACCAGTACTTAAACGTTTTCTTTTTGGACTCAGGTTCATCTAGTGACAGTTCAGTGTTGAGAATGGTTATTATTCTCTTCCCACCAGGATTCTTCTGCTTTGCACAGTGACAATGGTGAATTATGAAGTGACCGTATACACTAGCAATCTCATCGCTTCCACCACCTTTAACAATGTCTTCATTAAACTCGTGGGCACAGATGGGGAGAGCCAACGCAAGTGGCTCAAGAACATCAAAGGGGCTTTATCCTTCAGCAGAGGAGCAGTGAGTCTGAAATCTCTCTTTATGTTTAAGTGTATAACACACAGTGTTGGGGAGTAACTAGTTACATGTAACAGCGTTACGTAATTACGAAATAAATGTAATTGTAATCCGTTACAGTTCCTAAGAAAAATATGTAATTAAATTACAGTTACTAATCAAAATGTTGGTGATTACAAAGACGTTACATCCAAATATATTCTTTCGGTAAAA
>JAVQJD010105611.1:0-30494 GCA_036023655.1 Nannoperca australis
CTCTCTCTCTCTCTCTCTCTCTTTCTCTCTCTCTCTCTCTCTCTCTCTCTCTCTCTCTCTCTTTCTCACCTTTAAGTTTGAGTGGGTGGATGTTACAAGCATTGCATCAGGCTGTCAAAAAGACATACTGTGTTGTCTTAGATAAGCCTCACACTGCTGCACACATTCAGTACCTGCTGTCACTGAACTCAGCAATCAGCCTTCTGTTAATCAGGGATCAGTGGAAAAACGTGTACTGTAAATAAACTGTGAATTATCTGATGAGACAAAAGAATCAAAAATCTAAATAACGATTGTGCTATATAGTATAGTATAGTGTATATATACTATATACTATACTATACCATCATGGAGTGGCTTTGTGGTGTGTCAGTCATTACAATGTAATGCTGTGCAGCCAAACATTTGAACCCACAGAACTCTATTTTAAAACCAAAAGCCAAAACAGGACATATACCGTATAATTTTATCATACAGTGTGAAATAAGATGGTTTTTCAGACCGTAAAGATACTTAAAGGAAATTTAAACAGGAAAACTAGATGCTAAGGGACTAACAAAGATGTATTCTATCTGTGTTCTGCTTTTTGTAGCTTCAGGAAATCTTCTGAAAAAGAGCTTATGACTAAATATTTCACTTTGAATGCATTTAGCTACTTTAAAAGTCACAGACACTTTGAAGATAACAGGGGAAGACAATCGCTACAGCTGCCTGATGTATTCTTCTATGAAAGGTGAAGCAATCTAGGTCAAGCATAGCCTAAGCACAGAGCCTTTGTAGTGGCTCTATTTTTATACTTAATGTAATGAATCTTGAATCCATCACCACCTGGCTTAGTAGCTTGTACTGTACTTGTCAAACAGTAGTTGTTGGAAACGAAGAAATCTCACCCCTCAAGTATTACCTCCTGCAGTTCAATATTTTGGATGAGAAATGGTCAGCGTAGTGACTAATGGCAGTTGATTTAAGAGGACAGGAGTGCTGCTAGACAGTAAATGGAGGTCTGTATTCCCTCTTAACCATAGTCACTTCCTCTGCTCTCCTTGTGCTCAGACAACAGTGTTTTCTCTGTGTCTGAGGAGCCTTAAATGTCCTCTTTTCCTCCTCCTAGACCACTCTGGTGGAATAATGAATGAAAAACAATTACCATATTACTGTCACCTCCCATCCGTGTCAGTTTTCCTGCTTTTTCCTATCAACTGCGTAGGTTGCATTTATTTAAAAAAAAGTCCTGTTTTTATGGAGACGGATTGTATGAAAGACTGTTCTATGGAGCATGCTAAATTAAAAGAACATAACTTAGGATAGCATCAGCGCAGTTGCACTGTAACGTGTCCTCTGTTGCTCTTTTGACGTCAGATAAGAGCAGTGACAATCAGCTTTTGTTTTTTTGTTTTTTTAAATATAATACATTTTTAATTACATTTTCCAGTGGGTGAAGCCGTCTTCTTTCATCTACAGTGTGTAAAGGCTTTTTTAAAATTAACAATTATCCCTTTTAGAATAACTGCTACTACCATGGGGACGTGCAGGCGCATCCAAACTCTGATGTCACCCTCAGCACCTGCTCGGGCCTTCGGTAAGAAACACACAACCTTCATTTTGTATTCAAGCAGCATCTCAACACTGCCTATTTGCACTCCAATGTTTATATTTACTTAAGTCACTCCGCACAGCAGCCCATCGCTTTTAAGGCCTTTAAGCGCGCTGTCAGTAAGTTGGTGTGTGACTCGCAGGAATAAAAGAAAATGTCACACGTCATTGTCTTTGTCAACAGAGACATCCAGTAAATATCTGCACTCATTTTGGCATTAATTGGCATCTTGCTGTTGCTAATGACCAACCGCAATCGGAAGGTTTGTTGACTTGGGCATCAGCAAGAGGTTTTAAGTTACACAATGTCATCTCCTGCTTAATTAAACAGCAAGCAGACATTTTTGGAAGCAGAAAATTCATAGTTTCCACGATGACCTTTTAATCAAGGCAGTAAATGCTAATGACAAAGAACATTAACGTTGTTAACAAACTGTGGTAGTGATCTGAAATGGGAGAGGCAACCTTTCAGTGGAAAAAGTACACAGAAAAGAAGGCTGATGTATGATAATACTAAACTCATTTGTGAATTTGAAAGAGCTTTTGTGCATAAAGGATGGTGTTCGGAAGCTCTTTGTGGCGTGGCCCCATTGCCAAAATAAAATAAAAAAAAGTTTTATAGTTTTATTTGGCTTCAGTAAAAGTTGGCTTGTAGTAAAAACGTGCTCTCTCAGTTGTCACATATGAGACAGCCACATTCAATTAGCATTCGAGAGATCGGTTATGCTTTGAAGCTTTGTTTTCAGACTTGCACTGCTGTTTCTGCAGAGGCTTCATTGCGCTTGAAAACAAGACATTTATCATTGAGCCGGTTTCCGGTCGTGGCGCTGGTGCCCACCTCATCTACCGAGTGGAAGAACTCAGGCTGACCCCAGGAGCCTGCGGCCACGGCTTCAACATGTCCTCTGTTACTCCTGAAAACCACATCAAAAGCCCCTTCCAATCCTTCCACACGAGGGTGAGATTAGCATTATGTTGGGGAGGGGGTCACAAAGCTTGTATTAGAGCCAATGGATTTCACAGTTCAAAGCTATATTGACATCAATTTGACCACTTTTGTTGTTGTTGTAGTATTTCATTATAAAACGTTTCTGAAGGGTAAGACGAACATTCACTTGACGAAAGCTAAACAGGCGTTTGACCAAAGATCAGCAAACTGGCAACAGACCAATTTGGATAAGTTCCCAAAGGGTGTAGCCTTGGGCTTGACACATTGTATCTGCATTTAGAGCCCAAAGTCGAGGGGCCCATGCAGGTTTGGCCAATGATTTACATGGAGCAGGTGCAGCATCCATCTGCCACTATTCCCAAGCATCAGAAACTCCATTTGAGTCAGGAAGTGAAACTTACCAACATACAGTACTTAATGACCCCTGAGTAATATCTGGGCATTGCATTTTTAGAAGAGCATCAGTTCTACCTCATCAATTAATACCGAATTACGGTAATTACAATTAATACACGGAATCTCGTGCGAAAACTGACAAATTGTGATTTAACACGGGGTTATGTAACTCCAGGAAGTCAATGCACACAGAAATGGTCTGGTACATAACTTAAGCTTTTGTACGAGATTTAAAGGGGCTGGTAAGTGTCTTTTGTGTTCTTTGGACAGAGCCAGGTTTGCTGTTTCCCCCTGTTACCAGAGTTTATGCTAATCTAAGCATATTTATCATACAGACATGAGATTGGTATCTCTTATCTATCTCTCAGCAGGAAAGCGATTAAGCACAGTGAATGATTTTTCAGATTTGCAGGCGTGATCTTAAGGAATCTAATTTAGGCCCACACGAAGCTGTAATACATCAGTTATGTGTTTATGATATTTGCCAGTGCTCAAAAATACAAGTAGCCAGATCTTTAGGATGACCAAGCGGATAAACGTAAAATCTGTAGCAAATCTCAAAATATGTCTAACATTCATTCATCTCCGTTTTTACTTCAGCATAAAAGGCATGCTCAGAAGACAACAAAGTACGTTGAGCTGATCATTGTTGCCGACAACAGAGAGGTAATGCACCTAACTCGCTTCACAAATACAGTGTTTTAACAACCGAAAAGCACACTTTGAAAAAACAGCAACCCTTCATGGTATAGGCAGAAAAAAAGCAGGGTAAGCTGTAGTAACAGTAGAGCAGGTCCCGCTGGGGATGCAGAATTAGGTCAGTGTGCAACAAGCAGTGTGGTCCTGTGGCAGAAGCTCGGTTTTGACGGGAAGTGCTGAACGATTCCCCAGCAGACCAGACAGGAAACAGGAAAAAGCCGCGTGGATACAGAAGAGTCTCCCGTAAGCACTGACGAGCTCATTGTGGGGTTTCCTCTTTGTGGCCCTCTGCTTATGTCGCCGACCTGAATGGAAAGAAAGGAAATGGGGGGGAAAAAAGGATTAAGGATCAAGTATGTTGTCAGGCTGAGATGTGAAGTCCATCACCAACGCAGATGGATACACAGTTGGGTGGAAATAGAAGGTCTGACATTGCTGCAATTCGGATCCAATGCTTTGCAAGCTGTCAGATCTGCCAATATACCTGCTCCCTGCGGCCGTGCCATTCGTTTCTCTAACACTGGGAGATTTTTCCAAATCCAGATGGTCACAGCTTGACAAGCTGCCTAACACACAGTAAAATGTATTGCCTTTGCGGGTGGTCTGTGTTGTTTTATACTTTTAAGTTCTGAAAATGACTGTAGCTGCAGTGTCATTTGAGTCTTCATGCAACACAACTACTTGTTGTGATGTAAATGTTCCCAGTTTGTTCACTGAGTACACGTCATTGTGTTTTCAGTTTCAGAAACAGGGAAGAGACGTGGAGAAAGTGAAGCAGAGACTGGCAGAGATAGCCAATTACGTGGACAAGGTAAAACATCCTCTCCCCTTTGCACAGGAGGGATAAATCACCTTTTTAAAAATAGCAATATTGCTGGCAACAGAGATTAATGGGATGACTGTGTGATATATTAATGTCCTAGTAAAACAGCTGCTTTTAGTCTGTCTGAAGCCTCTGCCACGGCTGCAAATCTATAGCGAGCAGATACAGCAGGAGATGGATTGACTTAAGGGAGCAGGGGATAAAAGACATTATCTGAAAAACATGATGCTGATACACACAGGAGAGGATTCAGGGCTGCCGTAGTGGAACGTAATGTAATTCATTGAATTGAGTAACCAAAGGTAAAAGGCTATGATAGTTTCTCACACATCTGTTTGAAGGTCTTTTGATCATTCATGTTATCTAAGCTATAAATCTCCTGCCTTCTCTATCCACCTTGGCTCTCTCTGCTTATCAACATGCTCCCCTTCAGTTCTACAGGGCCCTGGACATCAGGGTGGCCCTGGTGGGTCTGGAGGTGTGGAGCGACTCAGATAAATGTCCCATCACCCAGGATCCCTTCACCACCCTGCACGAGTTCCTAGACTGGAGGAAAGTCAAACTGCTGCCCCAGAAGCCTCACGACAACGCTCAGCTCATAAGGTGGACATTTAATTTAACAGAAGAAATTGAGCCCCGAAATTAGCAATTTATTGGTACTTGAAACAGACCCTTAAAGGCCCCTTAGCTACAAAGTCGCTTATACTTTACATTAGTGCTAACCACAGATTTTTTCACTTTTTTCCTACCTAATCAGCCATTGTTTTCCATTAATTTCACACTCTTGTTGTAAGTTGATTTTTGTAGCATATTGAAATTAACTAAAACCTGTAGTTTCTGGATCTTTTTTTATTGTTTATTTGGATCCCCATTAGTTGTCCCCCTGCCAACAACTTCCTGGGGTCCATATTAAAATATACAAATATACAATATATAATCACCACAAACACTAATAAAACACCACTACACCACTATATCAAAGGAATCATTTGACAATAAAACATTAAAAAATTAATTAATTGTATTCATTATCCTTATTGAATTCATAATGCAAAGAAAGTTAAAGCTTATTTGCTCATTTATATTTTAGACCTGCCTTCAGAAATACCCACTTTAGTTGACTTCCATTGAAATCTCATATTCATTAACCGTTTTTCTATGTCTTTTGTTGAGGTAGCATTATGTGACCTCTCCTCACCTGTCCTGTATGATAACATAGGGTACTTCCAGAAAATAATATCTTTGAATGCAGGTCTTAACCTGGTAGGAAATTAATCCAAACCATATTAATGCTTTGGAAAACGAGCTGTAATAATGAATTCACACTTGAGATAAAAACATGCCTGTGGATCTTATCTCCGATAACATTTTAATCTCTTCTCCACCCTGTTTCTGTCCTTTGCAGCGGGGTTTACTTCCAGGGCACCACCATTGGCATGGCGCCCATCATGAGCATGTGCACAGCTGAGCAGTCTGGAGGCATTGTCATGGTGAGTATAAAACCTTCCATGCCTCCGCCCTCCTCTTCCTCTATGTAGTCTGATTGTATCAGTGTGGACATTGTTCAGATTCAGCAGGCTAACACAACATAGACATGATTTACACAGAAACCGTGCTTGTTGTTTGATGAAAGGGCATTTACGGACAGGTCTGGCAGGAAGTCATGCTTTTAAAGATAATGATATTTGTGCTGGCGCTCCCTCAACATTCATGCCCTCATCATTACCGCAAACACCCACGTGCATAAAGGAATATGTAAAAATATACACTCAGAAGGATTGGACTGCAGATATGCACAACCTTGTAAGGTCATTTGAAGACTTGCAGTCATTCAATCAAGCTTTCCTGTGACATCTCTAAAAGGGTTGGTGGGGCACAGGGGTAAATTACAGGCCACAGCGTTTTAACAAAACCACATTTACATTTTTATGAGATGTGATTGAATTGTTTACGCCAGCTCTCACGGAGTATACATTTCAATCAAAATGCTTTTTTCCCCCCTTCACACTCAACTGTGCATCAAACCAGGTACACTAAATTATTACACATAGTTAATATTCTGCCAGTTGGGCTCCTCTGCCTGCTGTAGCACTTGACACCCATGCCAAATCACAAAATGGTTATCAGCCCAATGCCATTACGCCCCAGCCCAGATGTGTATCCCACCATTAATAGATTTGTTGTCTGCTGACCATGGCTGTGGTGAGGCTCCTCCAGATGTTTGTCTTCCCCATTACTTACAGATGGCAGATGGTTTGGACCGACATTAAAGGCCAATGTAACCAGTTAGAGGGCGGCCAGATGACATGAACCATTTCTCAAACCATACACTGTCGTGTCTGTTAATCAGACTCAACTTCTTTATTTGGTCCACATGTTCTTTCAGTTTATACATCGTAATGTTATTTGTTTCTTGAAGTAAACTCACGTAGATCCTTATATGTGAATGGTTAGGTTTGACAGAAAACAATATCCACTTTTTTTACGAGGCTTTCTTGTCTGGGAGTTATTTTCTCACATGGCTGGAAATGATATCAGAAAGACTGTCGGAGCATTTCTTGTAACCAACACTATCAAATTCTCACCATCACAACAATGACTTGTAACTGCTTCAAAGTAATGACTGTGGCTCCCAACAGTTTCATCCATTTCTGCTGACTCTGATATTACACTTTTTTGTGAGGAAGCACTCAACTATGGATCGCGCACACACTGAAGCAGAGGAACGTTTTTCCCATCCTTCTTCTGAAAAGGCGGGGTGCAGCTCCCCTCGATGCTGCTCTGTAATTAGAGCATAAAATAGCTCGGCTTGCCCTCAACTTTGACATATGACCCGTCATCCTCAAAGGAAGCATGCGATTTTCTCATGTACATGGCAGAAAACATTTGAAGACCACAATAAGATATACAGTAGCTACGTGGGCGACCTCTTTCTCAGGGGCTGCCAACTTTGAAATGCTGAATCATGCAGATTATTTAAAGTTTAAATATAAGCATCTTTGGTTGGGTTTGATTGTCTTTGTTAAATATGTAACCAACATGCCACCAGTTATGCTGACTTTATCTTTCGCAAGGCTGGGACGTGTTTCTCTGGGCTTCACAGTCCCAGATGTTTCTGTGCATAGGCTCCTCCAGTTACCCATAACCCTATCTTCAGAGAACCATAATTCCAGCATAAGTGATACACTCAGACAGACATGCAGTGAATGTGAAATCTATATTCTCAGCGTTAGAGCTTGCAGCCGGTTAGCAGGATTGACGTTTTAACAAACAAAATATGATTAGCGAGCATTAGAGGTGTTGGTGTCTGTTACCTTTGGCCAGAGCCAAGCTAGCTGTTTAACAAAAACTTTAAACAGCTAATTTTGTAGCTGTCTACCTTTTTTTAATTATAGTTTGAACAGGATAATTCCTTTAAAAAGCATCACAATGCGATTAAACTTGGAGCTGATAGGGTGCTGCTGTCCGTGCGTCATTCGTCTCTATCTTTTTGTCCTTTTTCCAGTCTCACCTTGGCATATATTGACTTAATTCCCTCCCCCGTCTCTGTCTGCTCCGTCTTCCCAGTCTCTGTCTCCCTCTCAACCTGTCTGTCTACAAAACCAGGTGAAACGGAAAGCTTCACCTCTATCGTCATTCTTCATCTTTGTCTGCCTTGTGAAGGGCAGTTGTCTCGCTTGTCAATGCAGCAGCGAGTCATACAGTTGGTAGGTTTACGGAGCTTTCTGCGGTAGCCGTCTCCACTGCATGATTGGGTCTGCAGGGATAATGGAATGGCAGATGAATTCAGGCCTCCATCAGGACAATGAGTTATAGAAGAAGGATGAGGGGGCAGATCGGATAGTCACTGAACAGTTTTGGGAATTTGCAGCTGAAATGTTGTCTTTTTTGAACTTGTCTTTTTTTCTTTTTTTTTGCGTGGCAGTGCACCTCAGTATGAATCTTTTTTATACTCAAAGCTTGCTCAAGTAACATTGATGTATCTTCACATGTTGTCAAACAAACAAGATTACACATAAGTAACATGTTCTCATGTTCTGGGATGCCCTTTCCCCCCCCCCATGCAGGATCACTCTGAGAACCCGCTGGGTGCAGCTGTGACTTTGGCACACGAGCTGGGACACAATTTTGGCATGAACCACGACACCCCAGAGCGTGGCTGTGGTTGCAGGATGACTGTTGATCGTGGAGGCTGCATCATGACCCCCTCCACAGGGTGAGATTCTGGTGATCTTTTTCATACAAAGATGGGAGCAGGGGTGTAGTGTCTCAGGGCTATATATATTCAGATTGTAGTTTTAGACTGATTTCATAATTGTTTTTCCTTAAATATTCAATTTGTGGTCTATTCCGATACAGTCAATAACATTGGCAGAAGTGGCTTCAGATTATAATAACATTATCTCAGACAAAGGCTTAAAATGGTTACTTTAGGCTGTTTCTCACTGTTGTGGGTGCACTGGTTTAAATCCATTAAACACTTACCCTTCAATAGCCTTGTTTCACACAGCTACAGAATTAAAAAGTTTATCAGCTTAACTTAGCTTGGCAATGTTCTTTGCATCTGAACAGTCAAAAAAGATTGATTAAGCTCCACTAGTTCATCTGTACATGACGCTCCATTGTTTTATCTGTTGTTGTATGAGAGGGGGCTCACACACACACACACACACGCGCATATAAACACACACAGACACACACTTTGGCCTGAGACTAAAGCAGCTGCTCTCGCATTCTACTCATGTAGCCTGGGTCGCTGAGATAACAGTGCTGCTGCAAGTGATGGACTCTTGCTGTTAGTAAACAGCAAGCAGATAAGGCGAACCCAGAGCACATTACCAGATTTCGCCCTTGGTCTGGTGCCAGTCTGGTTTGTCTGATCGTGAGTCCCACAAGCCACAGACAAATGTGGTCTGGATATATTTCACAACACTGTGAAGAAGACAGAGACAAGAGGCAGAAAGACACTTTTTCTGTTACTATTGTTGCTATTTCACAAAACAAAAACAAAGAAACCGCTCACACAGACTTGCCCACCACACACAAACCAACATCAATCCTCAGCCTACGTCTGTCCCACATATTAATAATGAATTGGGGTTAAATTGCGTTAATCTTATAAAACATTCTGGTGACTAGACCGATGATTCAGCTGATATTAGCTTATTGCAGATATTTGCATGTGGGTGTATATGTTGGCCGATAAGTAACAAGAAATGGCAGTACATAAATGTCAAACTAGGTTTTAGGTAATTTAGCTAGCGTGTCCACCAGACAGCATAGACACGTTGGTTTTGACACTGTAAAATGTCCTGCTCAGTATGTATCCTTGTTCCAATAAAAAAAAAAACTAGATCTAGAAATCTAGACATCCTTATCAGGGTTGTTGGTGTATTTTTGGTTAAAAAAGTAAAAAATATCACCCATATGTCAGGAAGGAGATGCGGCTGCACAGATGGAAGACACAGTTACACAAGAGAGGAAACTGTTAATTAGGTAGACAAACAGAAGAGAACAGGCTCAGTGTGCATACAGTTGTTTTCAGTACAGCTGCAAACTGATTTACATTAACATTAAGATCTGAGAACTGAGCATCTGAGTTTAGAGCAATGAGCAGACACTTTACAATCTGTGAAGAGCCCCTGTGGATGTGTGAATTTACTAGCACTAGTTGTGGCTCTTCTCATTAAATTCTGACAATAAAAGTAGATGAAAAAATAAAACTCTGCAGAGACACAGTGGAAGAATACCACTGGTGGCTGGTGAGTACATCCTTTAAGAAAGCAACAAAATCTGCTAAAAAACACATAAATAATGTAAGTTACTAGGGGCCAGAATTGTCCCAGAAGCTGGAATGACCTTTTACTGTACAAATAGAAAAGAGGGGGGAGGGGCTGTCAAAAACTGTGCTTGTTTGTGCAGCCGCTGGCAACAGTGAGCTCATCCAGCTGTTCTCATGCTACAACATTTATTTCAGAAAAGAAAAAGTATAACGCACACCGAGCAGCACTTGACTAATACAGTTTAGTTTTTGTACATGCACTCGGCGTACTGACATGGCGACTGTGTTTTAGCTCGTCCCCGGCCAAGGACAGCTAATGACGTCATGCAGAGAGTTTCGAAAAATGACTATATGATTGAAATGGGTTAAAATGACTCACGGTGTTATTGAATACCTTAACAGGTTAATGAAGCACACTCCTTTTCAGCTCTCTGCGCTACATAATTAGGAGATTAGACACATTAATAGTGGAGAGAGGTGATCAGTGACCTTTCGTTCTCAAACTTGCTGCTGTGTTTTCTCAGTAAAGTCTGTGGGTTCACTGTAGTCTCTCTGTTTGTACTCAAGATGAATACAACATTGAATGGAGTCCATTGAATTTATTTTCATTTCATTTCTTTATTTGTAAGGATGACGCATTTTAATCATCATTTCTGTAAATGTGCCAGTGTTAGCCAGACTTCTTTTTTTCAACTGCAGTCTAAAGTGTACTGTCTAGTTAGACAGTGTACCTATGGGCCGTTTAAGCATCTTTAAGCATCAGGTAGCCAGAAACACAATCCCAAATGAATACTAATGCTGCTCTGTATCGGCTTGATGTGTAAATAGGCTTTTATTTTTTTTACTTGCTATTTTCAGTTTTGTGTTCACAGCTAATTCTGCTGCCTCCAAGTGGCTTTAAACTCATTATGACGTTCTTACATGTACTTCCTTTGTTTTAATGTTTGATATTAAGGGTGAGAGATCAACTGTGTTGTCTAGACAATGTTGTTGTCCAGATTTTATCAACGAGCCACTGAGCTCAAGTCTGTCATGGGAAACGGTGTGCAAGAGTTTCTGAGCCAGCTTGAAAGATGAAAATTATGAACATACCCAAGTTTAATCTCGACTTAGAAAGTTATCTCCCAAATTGAATTTCCTGAACTACCAGCCCGCATTCACAGTTTCCTGTTGACTAAACCAATCATTTCACAAACAAATCTAGAACTCATTTCCCCCATCACAGATCTGGTTTCTTTTTATATATATATATATTAGCAACCTCCTTTGACCGTCAGCCCAAATGCATCCAGAATGTTAAACACATTGTTGTGAAGCAGTGTAGTTCGTCTGACTGTGTGTTTGGGATACTCTCAGCTTAGACTTGCTAATGGAGGAGAGGACAGGCTGCATCTAAATGACGTGATTATCAGTGACGCTGCCAGCTGTAATCAGGGCCAGGGCACACAGAGAGAGCTCCGCAGAGAGGTGCTTTATGCCTGGATAGACAGGCGGAGCGAGGAAGCAGTGGTTTTATTTGTCTTTTATCTCCCTCAGTGGTGAAGCAGGAAGAGAAACACAAAGAGAGATAGAGGTGAGAGTGAGAGACAAGCGGGAGAAAGATGACAATGAAGGAATTATTTGCGTATACATGGATGTCTCTGACAGGCATGTGAGCCATGAAGACTGGCCACGAGAGATTTGTGTCATAACAGTGAGTGGAAATTTGAGGGACAGAGGCGAGGAACAGAGGTTTACATGGACATTTTGAAGTTAGAAGTTGAGCTAAGAGTTGCATCATAGGAACGTGGGGAGAAAGCTAAAAAGTACTTTCCTGTGTCTATATGCGTTACTGGGCAGGAAGATGAAGCCCAGCAGGTAGCTATGGCTGGACTT
Organism: Nannoperca australis; assembly: GCA_036023655.1. Lineage (NCBI taxonomy): Eukaryota > Metazoa > Chordata > Actinopteri > Centrarchiformes > Percichthyidae > Nannoperca > Nannoperca australis. The sequence goes on from JAVQJD010105611.1 coordinate 12,118, forward strand.
TGAGGCCAATAGGTGATTTCTTTGTCAACACAGTATGAGGTAGCTTGGGATTCTTGTTATTTTCTTGTCAAAATGACCGAGTGCAAGTGAGGTGCAAAGGTACAAAATGTCATTAGAGACCATTCTGCTTAGGAGGGGGGGGGGGAGAGAGAGCTAGTTAGGTTGCTAGTGGCTACATCTTTGCAGTAAAATTTAGCCTGTGTTTTTGCTTTTCCTCCTGATGTTTAATCACCATAGGCTTCTGCCAGTGTTGCAGCCTAACATTTCCCAAAAGGTCAGACATGTCTCTCCTTCTTAGCTTGGACTAAATGCATGTCAGTCTCTAGGGCAGCTTAGAAAGCCATGGAGACAGCTTGATGTCAGTCAGAGAGCCTACAAATAGAAGAGCCCTTCATGGCCCTCATGTGACCATTGCCGCTACTGTCTTCAGACCCATTTCACGCTCCATCCAGACTGACAGTTTCCTCCTCTTCTGAAGCCACTGGCCCCACATGCCGAGATGATCAAACTGACAGGAATCATCTGCACTGCACATATGGTTGAAGATCCAGGAAAAGCTGCTTGGTGCACAAGAGACTGTATCTCTACATCTCAGTACACTGTAGAGGCTTGGAGGAATGCTACGAGATCATTTTCTAAGTCACTATGACAATGCTGCCTCCTCCTGCTTCCCAACATTAGTAGTTTTTTTGTGTTAAAGGGGCATTTCACCAATTTTAGACATGAAATTCAGTTTACTCATCACAAGAACTATTCAGCCTGCAAAAAAGCAATATAAATATTGTCGACTGTGGCTCTAAGATATCAGGGTTATCTCAGCTTGGGCATGAGGCTTAACATGTTTTAGCAGAAAGCTTACACGACAAACTGGAGGTGAAAGAGTTAAAAGGGTGGACTACAGGGAAGAAGAAGACCGCAAGCTAGTAAACATGGATATAAACAAAGCTGGATTTAAAAAATATAATACTTAAAAAAATACTTTTTATGAGGAAGGATATGTATTCACCATTCATTTGTTACACCTCAAGGATACACACAGTGTGTTTTGATGAGCAACATGACTTTTGTTCACGTACAAGAAAACCCCTCAGGGCACCTTTTTATTTTCAACCGAGTCTCTGAAAATCAACAGACATGGCATCATGGGAAAGGGTTAATATCCAATTTTATTTCCCCTTTAAAAAGTACTGAATGAAAATGGCAACAGTTGAAATGTTGTATTAGATTCTCTTATAGTTAGGCCAATAAAAAAAACAGAGCAGATAACGTTGGATGTTTTCTTCCCTGGCAGCTACATTAACTGAGTCTACTGCTCGTCAGTGAGACAGCGCCACACATTTTCCTCAGTCAGTACCACAGATGTATAATGGCTGAATGACATTGATGAGATTATGATCTCTAACAATGTCTGTTATTCACAATGTGACATGCCTTTCTAACATTACTAACCGCCCGAAAGGACTTGACTAATTAGATTTTGTATAACTGGTGTGCACAGCCAAATTAGTTCCACCCTAGCAAACTACACCTGGAGAGGGTGCAGGGGTTTATGCCAATATTATCAAGGGAAACCTACACTCTCTGCTCGGCTAATTTCCTGGACAGCAGAGAAGCCGTGTGTTCTCACCTGTGATAATACACATGTGGGTCTATTGCAGACTGAGATCTGCACATTTGAGCTGTTCCTACATTATTTAATGCCGATTTATGGGGTGTATCGCAAACTGTGTTTGGTTGTTTTTTATATATAATAATACTTCTTTAAATGTAGCTGTGGTTAGAATGAAAGGACGCACAAATGTAACTGCATTAATGCCAATTGATTAAAAAAAATCAAAAAAAGTGGGCAGGACTCAAATCTGATCATACGTCACCCACACAGTACTGATGAATTCAATTAGCTTAGTTTTTAGTGTAAAACCATTGATTGATATAAACTAAGGATGTTTTTTCCCAAATATATCTTTTGTTTTTTGCTCATTTAGTCTTGGAGATTTAATGTGAAACCATGTTTTCAGGGGCTTTACATATGTTTTATGATATATTACATTTTACCAACAAGCCATTGTCCAGTTGCATCGCTCAAGTCCCTACTTCCACAGTCAGCATCTGCATCACATACCAAGTGAGCAGTAATTTAATGTTGTCATTTCCTGTTTCCTGTCCATATCAGTTAATGTCCATCCCCCCGCTGAAAGTCACAGACATTCAGCTGATGGTACAAAAACAAACTCGGAAAGCACCACAACATCCTTGATTGGGCATTTGTGCTCACCCACGTCCGGACTGCAAACTCCTTTGGTGTATCTCCTCATTGGTATGAAGAACTATGCCTGGCAGTAAATGATGAAGGAGTTAGATATTCTTGCAGCATCCCTGGACACCCTGTGGGGCTGACACTGCATCTGTTACCAGCATGGAGTGGGCACCTGTTACCTACAGGGATATCAGCTGCAAATTAGCAGGGCAGCTCAATTATCAAAGCCCTGTTCATACACGATGTCCACATTGGACATCAGTTAAAGTTAGATCATTTAAAATTATTTCTTGGCTCCCGCCATGGCTGCTCGATGTGCCCTGTACTTTAAATAGTCAGGCATATAAATGAGAGAGCACGTCTTAGTTTCTCACTTGTAGAAGGCTGAGTTTAATTGGCTTTAAAGGTCATCTCACTTCAAAAACAAAATCCGATCAGTAATATTGCATTACTTTTTGTTTTTGTGAGTCAGCTTTACTCAACTTCGACAAGCATTTACTACTAAACATCATTCTTATTTTACATCATGAAACCAATGTATTGTTGTACAATGTGCTTGGACAGGTTAACCCTGATGATAAAGTGCGTTTTTGGTTTATACTCAAAGTCTGTCAGTGTTTTAGAGGATACATTTGTCAATAGTCAAAAGGGAGTTAACCCTTCAAAAACATGTGCTTTCTTTTGCTTGTGCCTCAAACAAAGCATGACTGTGTATATAGCAAAGGCACTGACTTCATGTTCTTTTTAACATGCATATCCACTGGATCCTGCTAATACTTTCCATGTGGCTCTAATTTGGTCCAAAGAAATCAGATTTTCCTCAGTGAAGAAATCTCCAACTGACAACCGTCCCAACTTTTACCGTTAATGCCAGTTTATTGAGAACAGACTCTGTTTACCCCTCATGCGCATCCCATCCCCTCAGATCCCAAAGCACGCCTGTGTTCTGTTATCAGTGGCAGCCCATCCTATTTACGAAGGGCTTGGTCTGCTCCGTGCCATAGTTTGATCTGCATAGTACAGGGCAGCAAGTTCTGTTTCTGTTATGGTGGTAAAAAGGCTCCTAACAAGTGGATTGTAGGGAGCAGACAAGGGCAGACAGAGACAGGTAGATTGGCTTTTGGTCAGTGAGAGATGAAAGCAGCCAACACTCAAAGGGTGGACAGTCTGAGTGAAGTGGACGCAGCGGTTTCACTCAAGGGGGGCTGTTAGAAAAGGATATTTTTCTGTGTTCTTGGGAAATCTGTGTTCTCTTGGAGAAAAAGGCAGATTTCTTTCTCACTGAATGCCTCCACTGTTATCTCCATTCCCCTCAGGAGGAATTTCACTCTAGTCAACTAACAGCAGTGAAATATCCATGCAGTTGCAGAAGCCAAATCCCCCTTAGGCAAAGGCAAAGCTTTACCCCCCCCCCCCACCCCCCACCCACCCACACGAACACACACACACACACACACACACATACACACACACACACTGTCCAACGCCAGGCTCTACATATTCTGTGTAATGTTGAATTTTCACAAATCTGCCCTGTCAAGCCACAAGCTTTGCAGACAGTCGTCACGCCCCGTTGCATTTGAAGACCCCAGTGAGTCTGTCGCTGCATAAGTACATGTATGACATGTTTCTGTCAGAAGTCTAGCTTTTCAAACATCCAATGCCAGCTGCCTCTCTCTGTGCCGTGTCGGCCAATACTGTCTGCCGGCCATTGCTCCCTTCCACCTCACATGCTCTGCGTCCTCTTCACGGAAGCTAGACTATGTCCCACTACGACTGTGTGAGCTGTGAGATACTCATTTCACCCCCCACCCACCCCCGAAGCCTGCTTTTCTGTGTCAGTCCTTTGGTGAAGCTGTTGTTGTTTGTTAGCTGACGTGAAGCGTGAGGTGGAGGCTTGGTTATGTTACAGGTATACACTGTGCTGTTGTACTTTATGTCCTGTGGCTTGTGTTTCGTGTTCAGAGAGGTTGAAGCAGGACACAGGCCCCACAGCGCAGGGGCGGGTTTAGAAACAGTTGTTTGTTGAACAGTTTTAAAGAATGGGGCACATTTGTAAAGTAAAATGAGTCCAAATGAATTGAGACTCACAATTAAAGCCCTGGGACTTGGCAATAATAACATGTATATTAGTAGTAGTTATATTGTTTATTCAGTGTAATAAATGAATGTCAAAAAAACAAATTTAAATATTCTAATATGAAATCAACAAATAGCTGTAAGTCCAAATAGCCTACAGCCATGATCAGATTATCAGACACCAGACATGTGAAAGGCCGCCCACCCCGCCTACATAGGAGCCAGACACCCAGTCTGGGTCTCTTTGTGGTCTCTTCACATTACTTAGTGGTCATTTTTATTGTGGGGCCTGTTCCACTCCTGGCCACTCCTCTGGCCCTGCCCCTGGTAAAGAAGATTTCTGACATTTTTCTTCCTTTTTCTCTCCATAGATGGTTTTTCATCCTTTTGTTCAGCGCTTTATGGCATCCTGCCCCCACCTCGTGTAATTCAGTATGTTTCTCTTACTTATCCACATATTATTTTAGTTTTTTGCTCTACAGCTCTCTCTGTCCCTGTTTATTTCTGGTTCTTGGTTCTTAAACTCTCAGAAGCTGACTCTAGCAGTAGGACCGTACCCCTAGGCTTCACAGCTGTTATTGGCATATCGGACAGTTTCATCTTTAAAGTCAACATTTCCTCCTTTTCAATACGAAATCCAATTTCTCTCCTCACTAAATTAGACATTAGTCAGCCCTTCAGGTAAGGGATACCAGGGAGTGAAATTAAGGCGGTAGAAATTACGCGTGGTCACACACAAGTCATCCACATCCAACATACCCCTCCTCATACTCTTCCCTCCAGTCAGTTGCTTAAATTGTCCGGTCTAGCCTGGAAATGCCTCTTAAAAAAAGTAGCTGCCAGCGTAAATGTTTCTCTGGACATTTGATGGCCCATTTATGTATTGAGTAGGATTGAAAATCTATTGAACCGGAGCTCATACAATGTCAGTAGACCATTAAATTTGTGTGAAAAGGCCTCTTGAATGAGAAGATTGAACAAAGGTTTCAGTGAAAGCTCAGTCTGTGTTCTGGCTCGGCAGGATGATTGAATCCATTTTTCTCCAGATCATTTTGGTTTCTGAACAGTAAAAGCTCACATGAAGCAGGATTTCTTTGGCAAATTTGTGCAATTTGTAATGCCATGTCTCTTCATTCTAATTTAAGTCGACCTTGTTCTTGTAGGTATCCATTCCCAACAGTGTTCAGCACATGCAGTAAGAAGGACCTTGCTGCCAGTCTGGAGAAAGGCGTGGGCATGTGTTTGTACAACATGCCTGAGGTCAAGGTGCTCTATGGAGGCCAGAAGTGCGGCAATGGCTACGTGGAGGAGGGAGAAGAGTGTGACTGTGGAGAGCCAGAGGTAAGGTTGACAGCATTCATCCTCACCTGCTTCAGTGGAGTGGATCAGTCCCCAACACTGTGGTTGTACTGGGTGCCTCTGTATAACTATGGAAATGTGAAACAGTGCGTAAAAAGGAACGTTTTTGCAGCATATAGAAAAGACATTTAGAAAATAAATTTCATCGCTTAGGTGAATTTAGGATTCAGCCAAGTGTAGTTAATGCGATTCACAAGAATTCAATGGGTGGTCCTTTCGCCAAAATGTTTAAAAACAGGCCAGATTTTTTTAAAGATTCTCATTTCTACTTACAGTAAAATACCCCCTTAAAATCAGTATGTTAATACTCAAAATGGAGGAAATATTGGTCGGAAAGGAATCATGCGAATCAAAAGGCCAAACATGCACTTTTCTAACTTGATTCCCCTACAAAACCCATTGTCCAAAGAAAACAATGGTAACTGTCCTGCAAGCAATCATCCAGAACCACTGAAAGTCTCAACAGCTCACTCAGACCCCCCCAACAAACCTCAACAAACTTCAAGTTAAACTTTCTCTTGACATTGACGTTGTTATTGCGGCTTAAAAGCATCCAAACCTGCTGTGCAGAAAAAGCCTAAGAGCTCAGGAAACCACCCGAGGCCTCCAATATAAGTGTTTTATTTACATCACACCTTCTCTCCCACATGTACTGAACAGTGCTCTGACAGGCTGCCACGGTGATGTCATATCCTTGTTGAAGGCCCATTAATCAAACCACTGTCCAACTGTGTGACAAAGGAAACAAACAAAAGTGTAATCGGGCCGAGGCTGAAATAAGCTTTCTTTGGCTGTGCCACCCAAACAACCGGGCACGCTCTGATGCATGTGAACACCCACCAGGACACCTTGGGAAGTGAATTGAGAATCACACGTGGGAAACAGCTATCACTCAGTTGCAGCACGGGACAGCTGTGTGTCCCATAAGGCCTAAAGTCAAAGGAGATTTGACGATGGAAATATCATTCAAAATCTCTCAAGGTGTTGTTGCTCCTTTCCCTTATCAAATATAATTAAGTTTAGCTTTGCAGGTAAGTAAAGATATAAAAAACTAAAACTCCAACATTTTTGATCAGTATTAACCTTTTGTTGGCTGAGAAGGCAGAAACGCTATAGATTTAAGTGGCAGCTTATTAATATTCAGAACCCATAGCTACAATCTGAAAATGAGATCAGCAGAAGATATGAACTGTCGATTAAATATGTATCTTATAGATTGAAATAACAGTTGTTGCCTACTGAATTGTACACCCTATTTTTCACAAGCAGTGTACTTAGAAGACTGGAGGTCCTGATGCAGAGCTGTTAAGATGATGAGCTTAAAATACTGATATGATGAGCATAAAAGTTTAAGTAGGAGTCTTTACTCCGTTGGTCTTGTTGAACTACAAAAACACATTTTGTGTTACAAATGATCTTTGACGAGTAAAGACACGGAGCACATAAATCAGACCACGGATGAGTTTCATTTTAGCCATAACTGAATTCATGTCATTAGTTGCTGATATGATGCTGATATGATTTTTCACCAGTGACGTTTGTCATTTTAACCGGTGAAAGCGACGATAAGCACCAACTGAAATGAGCCCACTAACATTATCTGAATGAACAAGGAGAGAGAAATGATTCAATAAGAGAGAAAAGGTTTGCTATGAGATTCGTTAGCATCGGAGCTTAATAAATCGGTGTATTTTGCCAAACGAGAGCCAGTTCTAAAATGGAACCGGCTATCAGAGTCCGTCCCTAATCCTGATTAACCAGAGCATTGTTTCGTGAAAAAGACCTCACTGACTCCATAATGGCTTTAATTATTTAGTTAGGTAGTGTTACGACTATTTACTCCATGATTTAGAGGCAACTGTAGGTAGTATTTTAGTGGAGTCAATGTGTTTGACCACCAACCAACCAACTGTATAATTTACATTTGCCGACTCCATCTCTGCCATCTTGAACCTCCATAACCTCCATGATGTCGCCACACGGGACCTGCTTGTTTTATCTGCCGACCCACTTAGGCCGAGAGATGAAAGCAACCTTTTCTCTCCTCTCTAAACAATGGAGTTAGGTCAGGGCCAAGAGGTAAACAGCCAGACTCATAAAACCACACATCAACTGAAAATTAGACGTGCAGCCATCCAGCTGCCCCCAGTTCCCAGCCTTCAACGCATCTTGTCATTACCTTGGAGCCCCACAAGCCAAACAGCCACATTGAGAGAAGATATATGATAATGGGAGTTGTTTTCTGTGCATTACTACTTGCACAGAAAACAAAGCTGATGTGTTTTGGCATCCAATAAAAGATTATCATCGCAACACCTCCCCAAAGTCTTATACAGCATTGCTCCCCTTTCAACTTCTCCCTACGTATCCTCTCTCATCGGTTTCTGCCAGCAGCCGTCTGATCTTGTCATTGTGGTGAAGTGGCTACAATGTTCGCCGCTTAAGGACTTTCAAATCCCACTCCTGCTTTTTGTCCATGATACCCTAATAGTCAGCTCTGCCACATCTTTCCACTATCTACATCTATTCACAGTTGAAGATCTTAACAAATACCCTCCCAGCTGCTTCACCTGATTTCTCCTCTCTGCTTCACCGCTCCCACTTTTTTGACTCCACATGGGTTGTCGAATTAAACACACTCCTCTTTACACAAAAGTCTTGAGAATTCCCAAATCCAGAACATATGAGCTTCACTTAATATGTCTCCACTCAAAGGTCTCCAGGTCGGTGTAAGTAAGGCGGGAATCCCCCGGACAGGAAATGCACTCCCCTGACCTGGAAGTCTTGATCTGACAGGGACCAGCTGACGGAGGGACTCCAAAATGGTGATCAGGTCCACATCTTGTTAACGATTTTGTTTTCTTTCCCTTATCCCAGGAATGTATGAACCCGTGCTGCAACGCTACCACATGCACCCTCAAGGGAGACGCCGTTTGCGCCCACGGACAGTGCTGTGAAGACTGCAGGGTAAGACTTTTCACGCAGGCCTGGGTCTGTCTCATGCATTCTCCTTTTAGTTTGGGCTTCCTGTTCCAAATGTAAATGCCCTTCTGCCATTCTCATAGCTGAAAAAGCTCTGAAATTGTATTTTCTCTGCTCTTCTGAACATAGCACAAAGCATTGCTCTGTAGAGATGGACATTTCTCAGTTCCATACTCAAGTACAAGACTTAAAACCTTCTGTTAATTCCCTCTGGTAGGTTATTCAGAGACTCACAATAATGTGCCATTAGAGTATTTAATTTAGTATCTCGGGTCAGTTCATTCCAACTATGTATATTTCACCTCATTCAATTGAAGGAAAGTTCTCAAGATAGATTGCATAAGGTTTTTTGCTTTGACATGTAAATGGTTTTCCTAAGTATCTCAAATGTGTGTCCTCTCTTTAAATAGGAATGTTTGTTGAAGATGATTAAATGCATGAAGTTCACTCATTATGTCCTTAAACATGTTACTGCACCAACCTCCCTTATAAGGCAAATTAGTCCTTTGCTTTACACAAAAACATGTTTGACCTCGTGGCATGAGACATCGGTATTGTACAATGTTCTACATACACGAGAGCTTCATGTTGTAGGTGTTTTTTTTTATATGTGTGTAAATTGGCAAATTTTCGTTTTATTCTCATATTTGAATGAGCAGTCACCAGTTCCAACATGATTCAAGTCTGAATTAGTATAAAGGCCAGACCAGCAGAAGGTTTTATGCGTTTGCGGAGCGATGATGGTTTAAATGTGTGTCTTCTTCTTTAGAGCACTGTAATTTGTTATGCACAAAGAAGAGAAAAGAACCACAAAATATTGCACATGATTTAACATACATGAGTCGAAAAAAATGTTTTCATGTTTTTTTCTGTCCACCAACCTCTCGGCTGTTAACCGAGAGGTTGGCGGTTCAAGCTCACCCAGGGACGGTTCTTTATTTGTCCACCTCGCTTGGGGAATCAGGACCTTACAGGAGGACTGCCTCATTGCTCTATTTATAACGGTTGTGTCGTGTTTGAATCAAGACATAAGATTGCCCAAAACCCAAAAGCCATGACTTTGAACATACAGATGAAGTCAGCAGAAGTTCTGTGTGAAAGGGCTTACTGTAGTGTACGTGTTTACAGCTGAAACTGGCTGGCACTTTGTGTCGAGAGTCCAGCAACTCGTGTGACCTGCCAGAGTTCTGTACTGGTGCCAACCCTCACTGCCCAGCCAACGTTTATCTGCATGATGGGCACGCCTGCCACAGCGTCGACGGCTACTGCTACAACGGCATCTGCCAGACTCATGAGCAACAATGCATCACCCTGTGGGGACCAGGTAAATCAGTGGCTACTAATACATAATCTTTACTTTTAAAGGGGAATCCTTCACTTCATTTTTGTGATTATAATCTGTATTTTCCTTGTTTGTCTTTGTGCGCAGGAGCTAAGCCTGCCCCTGGGATATGCTTTGAGCGAGTCAACTCTGCAGGGGATCCTTATGGGAATTGTGGGAAGGACTCCAAAGGCTCCTTTGCCAAATGTGATGCGAGGTAATACTCTGCAGCTGCACTGATGCTGTAGAGGTGCAGGGAAATTACCGTGTAAAACACAACTGATTAGCTTAAGTGGTGTCATTAGCAATCATCATTACGTTGTGGAATCTGACATGTCATCTTCAAACAAAAGTTTACACGGGTGAAAAATGTAATTTGAGAAAGATAGCGGCTAATTACGATCTAAGAAAGTATTCATGAATCATTTCATGCTATTCTTGTTGGCTAATTGTTCGAAAGATCTTCTCCCTTTGGGTGAATTCTGTAATCAAGCTCTTTGTTAATTGATGTAATTGCTTTAGTGGCCGGAGGACTTAAGCACTGCAGTCTTTCATCTTTCTCTACAGTTACTTATCTCCATCTGTGATTGACAGGCCTTTATGTTGTTAGCTCTGCTAATGAAGTGTTTTACTATGTGTTTTTAAATGTTTGTGTGCACACGTTTTTCCGTGTGTGTGTGTGTGTGTGTGTGTGTGTGTGTGTGTGTCGTATGCAGGGATGCAAAGTGTGGTAAAATCCAGTGCCAGGGGGGAGCCAACCGGCCAGTGATCGGAACAAACGCTGTTTCCATTGAAACCAACATCCCGCTACAAGAAGGGGGGCGTATTCTGTGTCGAGGAACACACGTTTACCTGGGTGATGACATGCCTGATCCCGGACTGGTTCTGTCTGGTACAAAGTGTGGAGACAGCATGGTGGGTGATCAGTTTATCGTTTAGTTGTAATGAGAAAGAGCGCGAGAATTATATAGACCAGAAATGTATAAGCCTCATCTTGAAGTCATCCCTGCTATTTTCTGATTGTTCACAGCGTTTATGTACGTGAACTTTATATAGCTTTTTAAGTAGTTGTTAGCTTGTTTTTGATTGCCCTATAACCACAGGATGCAGCTGTATTATATGTCCTCCGGAAATCCTAAAAGGCAGACAACTGTGTGAGCCTGCTGTAGTATTCCTTTTGCCACTTAGAAAATAGCACTGCAGCACGGAGCCGAGGCAGAGACAGAGAGGTTGCCCTTCCTAAAGAAAAGAGCTAACAAAGTTTACCCCTTAGTGAATACAGTGAGCCATATGTACACGTCATGCTTAGGGCAAGACAAGACTCTTATGACAACCAGTTGTTTTATTAGGTGTGCCCCTCAACGTTTCTCCTATGTGCCGCCCCCAAAACCTCTCTCACCACACCAGTGACATCAGGGCCTTTTTTTGCCAAGAAACAGGCCTCTAGCTTTGGACTAGAGCACTCACGTCCCTAATTGTCTGTCCAGATGAGGTTACAGCATCTGTTCTCAGTCCTACATTAATGGCAGACTGGTTGTGAGAGCACGGGGCTCATATGGGCAGTGTCACCAACTCCCTCTGCTGCTTTATATTAGTGAGTAAATAGATAAATGTTCATTTCTAAAGCAACTCTATAGCACCAGTACAGACTTTGGAAGTTAACCTCCAAAGTGTCCACTGGCCTTTACGCTATCCTTATGGTACAAGGTGAAATGTTGTTCAGGTGCATATACAGCAAGGTATTTAGAGTTAATACTATGTGCCTGAGGAGTCTTCCATACACCAGCCCTTTTAGTTCTCCCTGATGGAAAAAATCCACTTGTCCAGGATTCATGTGCTTTCTTACCATATTACACACATTTTGAGATATGGACCAGAACGGACCGGGCCACATCCGGTGGTTCTCACAATTAGATGATTGTACTTGACAAATCCTCTGCAGCTGTGAAAGCTGTGAAAGGCCAGAGTTCTGGGTACGTGGTTGAAATTTGGCCGAACATGTTGTGGCGAGGTCATGCCGACAATGTCGGGAATCAAATGTGTTCGTAGTTGTGTTGCGGAGTGAAATAATGCCCGCCATAGAGAAGGGGGATATGTAAAACAACGGCGAAAGCATTTTCAAAAAGCATTTAAAGTGTTGCACCTCGCTGTTTCACATGAAAACAAACAAAAGTAGTTTAATGATAACGAACGGAAAAAGAGAGCTTGAGAGAGACGTTCAAACCCTGCATCCTTTCTCACCTACGCACAGCTCAAGGCGTGAAGTGAATGTGAATGTCAGATTGTCATTTCGGAAAATTACAGAGATTATTGGACACAGTCCCTCCTTATCCGATAATCTCTGTAATTTTCCGAATTTTCGGTAAGGTATCTGGGGAGGGGATTTCCGAAGCTGTTGAACCATCTGACAAGCAGTTTTGAGCAAGCGTAATGGCAGCTGTAGAGTGTGCGACCAAACTGTGGGCTCTCATCGTCCAACAAGTCCTTAAAGCTTTTTCAGTCACCTCATGGGACTTGCCCTTAGTGCTAAAAGGCATTTGAGCTCTGTGTGCAAAATGGCCATGTGCCAGGTTTGCTTGTTTTCGGGCTCCACTCCCGAGTTAGCTCCGCACATTATCTGGAAATTGTGATGGCCTGAAGGCGGGTCTTTGCCATGGACCTTTGTTCTTCTCAGAAAGGTTTTCTCTTTTCCATACCAATCAGGGCAGCACACAACAGTGGCAATTTGAGGTAGATAATTCAGGCCTTATTTTTCTACATAAAAGCAACAGCTGGCTTTTTGCAGTCTGATGTTTTTGTTTGTGCACAGCATACTGTGCCTTTTGTGTCTTATGAACTTTACCTTATGAACTGTATTAGGGTTGCGATATGTGCAGTGCAGCTGAGTGTTGTTCTGCACTTTTACCTAAAAGAGAACTTTGCTATACATGTCCACCAAACACCATTTCAGAAATGTAGCATTTGCAGTTGTATTCCATTTCCATGTTAATTGTACATTATGTATTAATGTACAGTTGAATGAAGATAAGTTGTTCATACATGGAAATATTGCTACTGTACTCACCTATCTGAATAGAGAACATGCAGCAGGCATTAATCATGCATCATGGTGTATGGTAAAGACACTAATCCTGTGCACATACAAGACAGATATTATCCAACTGTGCCATAGAACTGTGCACACGTCTTCTTAGATTTTCTATTTATCTTCATTGGCTCTCCAATTCTGTGCTTCTTAAAGATGCTTAAACGGGTTTTTTTCCGTTTGTAGGTGTGCCTGAATCGGCAGTGCCAGAATGTCAGTGTCTTTGGTGTGCATGAGTGCTCCGGGAAGTGCAATGGACGTGGGGTGAGTGCAAAGTACCTACCAGCTCAATATTTAGTTTTAAATGATGCACCATAGGCTGCAAAACACCAAAAACAGCCCTGTGAGGACTCTATATTTATCAATTTTTGACCTACTTAACAAAATCTTAACCATCTTACTGCCCTCTGTACTGCAGACAATAGCAGAGCAACATTATATTTACAGTGCAGCCTGCAAGTCATGGCAGCTGCTCCTGTTCTGTATGATCAATCTCTATTGTTGCACTGAGGTAAAATCAATCCCATTTAAAAGCATAATTTCTGGTCTACTTATAGCGTTGTCCATCATCGTCTGACTACAGCGAGAGAAGATACAGTGCAGCAGTGCAGGGAGGGACCATAATAGTCGTTGCAGTATAAAAGTAACACTTCCTGCCAAGAAATGATCACCTTTCCCCCTTAGCATTCCTTATCAATAATTCAATGGGATGCTTCTATGTTTTATTTCCTTCTTTACTGTTGAGTTTTTAGAATCACTCACCAGGGGCTAAATTAGCATATAGTACCCTCTTATCTTCACCGCTAGTAATGGCAATTTATGGCACCGAGATAATAAACAATGATAAATCAAAGCTGTGATCCTAAAATTGTATATTCCTTAAACTGTTATATCTTCGAACTGACCAAATTGGCCTGTCAATAAAAAATGACATTGTTATGCTCAACAATAAATAAAACGTTGTAGCTGCCAGTTGAGCGGCTCACGTACAATAACAATAATCCCATTAAAATTCTTTGCAAGAGAATTGTAGTAGAAGTATAGAGAAACGGTTTCCCATTAAGAGTGTGGGATTCGAGCTGCATCTACGATCCTGCGGAAATATCTGTCAAATCAATTTGTCTGCCATTTTCTCACACACCTCGCACAGTACGAGACCTGACTGGAAAAGTAGTGATTCTGAATTTACTGTGAGAGTTTAAAGAATATTGTTTGCCATAACTCACTTTGTCTTGCAAGGCTTTCGTTGACTGTGTTCGGGTACATTGGTATCAATATGTGTTGCTTATCAAGTCACTTTTTAGCTTTTCTATACCACTTAAGTTTTTTTTTTCCCAATCTATCCAATTTATTGAAATGAGAAACTGAAGATAGAGCCATATTTCTGTGTATTATTACTTTCAGTGACTGATTGCATTTCTGTCTTATTACCATTTAAAATACGAGATACCCTCAGACATAGTGATGATTTATTACTTTTACACATGGACACACAGTGGATATAATCTGTCTCTGTTATTCGTAATCATCTTCAACTTAACAGGATTTTGTAGAATTAGGCGCCTACTCACATATCCTGAGTGTTAATTCTACATAAGAGAGACAGATAGTCTTACCCTTTTGAAAATTAAGAGATAGTATTTGCTTCAATGTCGCAACATTCCCCTTCACACACACACAAACCTCCCCCGAATCCTACCTCCTTCTGAGCCCCCAAGTGCCTCTTAACCCCATCACCCAGTGTGAAGGAGCGTCCGTGGCCTGGAGGCAGGGAAGGCACTTGACTGTACATCCGCGCTAAATGTAAATCCCCCACAGCTGTGCAACTCCCTGCGCACCTCCCTCTCTCCTCCACCCTCGCTCTAACTGACAGCTGGACTGCGTTACCTCACCAGGGAATCCTCCTGGATCAGACTTTGGAAACCTGAGGTTTTACGGGATGGACTCTCCCGTCCACATGTTTTATCTATTATAACTCTTAGTACACACTTGTGTGCACACATACATGTCCTCTTATCTTGAAAGTCACTTAGACTTACTGAATGAGAGTGGCTTCTTTATATTAAAAAAACAAAGAAATTAATTTAATTCTTGTCATTTTATATAGTTTTTGTAGAGGTCAATACATCATTTGTATCTGGAGTTTAGCTGTTTTGCATCTGATGCAGGACTTGCACTGCAAGTGTCAGTGTGGCATGTAATAGACTCTTGCTTGCAGGTGTGCAACAACAAGAAGAACTGCCACTGTGAAGCACACTGGGCCCCTCCGTTCTGTGAGAAAGCAGGCTTTGGTGGGAGCATCGACAGCGGGCCAATGAGACTGGCAGGTAGTGTGGACGGTTTCATTTCTATCCTCAGTCATCTAGACAGAGAGACAACAGCACAAACTCAGAAATAAGCATCAACACAAATCTGCACCAGCTGCACCTTGTACATCTTTTTCTTGCAGTGTCAGTACTGGATTGATGTGTGGTTTGGACTGGAGTGTAACTTTCCTAGAACAACACAACTCCCCTTCCACCCAGCAATACATTACACGGCACTGTCTGTAGCTTTAAAAGAGAAATTACTTTTAGTCCTCAGAGTGAAGAACAGGAATGAGCAGTGGAAATGTGAATCCCACACTGTGCCGCTGACCGTGGCCTAGCTGTAACAGTCTTTGCGTTATGTCCTGTCATTGTGCTGTAGATGTGCGTGTGTGTGTATTAATGTGCGTGTTGTCATATATGGCATCAGCCGACAGCGTGGTCATTACTGTGGCAATCCTGGTTACCATGGTCAGCCTGCTGGTAACCGCCGCGATCGTCTTTCTGAAGAGGAAGTCTCTGCTGCGCCACCTTTTCACCAATAAGAAGAGCACCTTGGAGAAACTCAGGTGACATGTCTCTCCACCAAACAAGAGCCAGTGAGGGTTGATTGTGGTTCAGTGACACTTTGTGAGGCTGTAGCAAATCCCCTTTAGAAATGTAGATTATTGGATTAAGTGAACTTGCTTTAAAGTAAAATTAATACTTTATTTTAATTCTGTTATTAAATCAATCTAAACATTTTTAACCTTTAAGTAACACCTTACAGTCTTATTTTCAACCAACACAAGCCAGGTATTTTTATTTTTATTTTATTTTTTTTATCTTGGTTGCACTTCTGTGGCTGTACATAATTTTTGGCATAGTAAAGTAAATGCTTGTTTTTGTGTAGAAAGCAGATTATTCTAGCCCTGTTAACTAGTTTGAGTGGAATGAGTGCAACAGCCAAATGTGCTGCTTATCTTGGAATATTAATACATTTATGATCCAAATGCAAATAAAAGTGTCAGACTAGCATAAAAAAAAAGAAAAGGAAAAAAAATACTAGTAACATTTTATGGATCCATAATTTCCCAATACGTTTTCTGGAAAAGAACTATGTAATTTGGTAGTAATTATAGAGAAAACAGATTGTGTTCAATTGTTGCACTTTCAGTTAATTCCTTTCGAATGAATTTGTCGCTGTAACTAGAGCGTCTTTTAATCAGTGCTCAGCAGGTCGTGGGAACATGTTTAAGTTGTCTGGAGGCAAGCATACAATTCAGCATATAGGAAAAATATACTTTTTAATAAGTATTTACTCAGGTTTAAACTGAGCTTTTTGTCTTATTTATTTCAAGTGAATTCCAACTGACTAAGGTCTTTCCAGGAAACTTCCTTGGAAATTATAAGCTTACCTATTTTCACTCCCTCACTCACTTTAATTGAGCTGAGAAACACAAAAATCTTATTTTTTTTAATCTACAGTAAAATATTGTGATTATACACCAAATATATACCAGAAATGTATTTTATAACATATATAGTATATGGTTAAACAAACTATAGTTTGGGCCTTTAAAGACCCTGAAAACTTGTTATTTACGTATTTCTTTATTATTATTATTCATGACCAATTAAGCATGGATCAAAGTAAAATTCTAGAAGAAAACCTCCTTAGATAAAACGTATGAAGAGTTTAAAACTCAAAAACACATGTAATCTGCTTAATCGGGACTGTGCGGTTATGATTTGATCACGTTTTATTGGCAACAGCCTGGCAACATAAACAAGCAACCCACCAATGGTCATCACAACTTGACTCAGATGTTGCGAAACTGCTGTTTAATTCTTGTTTATGTGAGTAATCCTTATAAACATAGGGCGAAAAAAGGTTCAGCTGAGAAACACAAAAATGTTCATTTTTCATCTACAGTATTTACAATATTTATTGTGATTATACCTCAAATTTAATCTAAATATACCTGAAATGTAATATAATCAAAGAAAACTACAGACTGGGCCTTTAAGTACTTTTGTTGTTCTCATAGGTCTGTGGAGGCCAACAGGCCAACCAGCCCCATCAGGAATCAGTCCAAGTACAGGCCCACACCACAGCGCAAGCCTCCACCCAAACCCTCTACAGCCAACATTTATAAGGTGAGACACTTCCTACAATATCTCTGTTACTGCCTCGACAATACAGCTTGGCCGAATGTGTATCACTGTGTGTTCATATACTGCCTTATATTTATGTGATTTTGTGTGCTCATTTCTGTCACGGCCCATTTGATTTGATTTCTTTTGTAATCACACTCCATTAGAGGCTTCACTAACCTGCAGCCAAGCTTCAGTTTAGAGTTGCCATGCTTCCGGGCTTGTTGACAAAACGAAATGACGGCAAGCCAGGTAATTGATTCAGCCGCACTATATCTGTCTCGAAGAAATATTAATTACAGTGCTATTGTTGTCAGGAGGCAGTGGAACTTTAATTGAGAGATTGCTTCAATTCAATGAGACTCAGGATGTTGTTGTTTTTTTTTTATGAGAAGGGAACAGATTTGATTGATTCAGGCAGAGGAGGAAAGCAGGTTTTAATTTGTTTGTTGGAAATGATAAGCAAAGAGGGAGATTACCCGTCATTTGTATGTGTGTGTGACTAACTGAATGCACATGCATTTATATGCAGCGCGTGTATGTGGAACTGATGTGTGTGTGCACAGGCCCGTGTCTGCAGAAACTGTGCATAAAAGAGATATCTAATATCATAATTGAGTGCAGAAGTTCATCCACTTTGAGTTGAATAGTATTCATTCCACCAGAGTGACTATTTGAAACAACCTGTCCGGTCTTATTATGGTCACCGCTTCAGCCACTCGCTGATGTCCAGATGTCAGTCAGCTCTCGTTGAATACATCGGCAGTGTGTGTGTGTGTGTGTGTGTGTGTGTGTGTGTGTGTGTGTGTGTGTGTGTGTGTGTGTGTGTGTGTGTGTGTGTGTGTGTGTGTG
>JAVQJD010105621.1:0-19259 GCA_036023655.1 Nannoperca australis
GTGTGTGTGTGTGTGTGTGTGTGTGTGTGTGTGTGTGTGTGTGTGTGTGTGTGTGTGTGTGTGTGTGTGTGTGTGTGTGACAACGCCCTACTTGAGACTCATATAATATTTGACCATCAGCAGCAGTCACAGTCTGAGTGACCATCATCTCCTTGTGTGTGTGTGTGTGTGTGTGTGTGTGTGTGTGTGTACACCCTGACCACTGACAGGCCTCTGGCAGTACGTCGTCAACACACACACACACACACAAAATGGTGGATGAGCAGCGTTTCCTATGGTAAAATATGAGATTTTGACCTTTTAACACACATACACATATAGCGACCAGAATGTGTCAATCTAGTCTCTTTTCTCTAATTTCTGTACTCCAACATCAGTCCAATTAATGCAAAACACTGATTACTGCCTTGCTTACTCTCTTTGGGGACGATTAAGGTGAAATTTCATTGACAATCTAAAGAATGATGTCAGCATTACACAATCTAAAATGCACACACACACACACACACACACACATACATACACACACATTTGAATAATGAGAAAAAGGTGCAAGCAGCACAAAGCCTTTCAGCGCTACCAGACCATTGGTCTGCCTCTCATTCTGCTCCCCCTCCCCCAACGCACCCCCCACCCCCACTTAGTTCCACATCTGTTTCCCAAACTCAGGAAGGGGCCTTGGAGAGAACAATATCTGGGTCAGAGTAAACAGTTTAACTCTTCATTACTGAGTTACTCAAAAATGGTTTTGAGTGAAAGACCAGATGAAACATTATCATCATCTGCATCCTGCGCAAACCTTGAAGAAATGGAAGTTCACAGAATGAAGAAAGAGAAGTTTAATTTACCATGGATTGACTGCATTACTGACATTTGCACCATATTCTTATATTCTTCTTTTTTTCTTCTTTTGAAAAATATCATCAACACTGGCACTTTCACACTGAAACAATCAACACAGCATTTCAAGCTATCCTATATTCCTCAACATTCAAAATAATTGTCTTAACAGAAAATATTCTCTCTTTTTTTAATTTTTGTGAAAAACAACTTCATGATGTGATAACGTACCTCTTCTGTGATACAGAAGTAGCCAAGTACATACATTTTTTCTTCCAGTTTAACCCACTGGAACATGACTACAGTAAATGCTGCCACCTTTTGGACCGAGCAGCTAACACAGCCTGAGCCAAATGCAGTCAATTTAAATGAGACTGACTGACTGAGCAAATGCACTTTATTAGTGACAAGGTGAGCAAGAAACAACCCAGTAGTAGTCAAACACACAGTTTGTTATCATCAGTATTATCAGTTCACAACAAACGTGTTAAAATAAATTTTTTGTGATGAGATAAAGGAAGACATTTAAATGGATTGTATAATATTTCATATAATACATCTTTCTACCTGCAGAAAGTTTCTTAGCTTTTTAAAATGTCCATATAACTGCAATACCCAACCACAAAACAACTAGAAGAAACATGAAAGATGTTTTCTCCACCTGAACCATTGCTTATTGACAGGCCACTCCAACAAAGACCACCTGCGTTTCCTCAGCTGAATAACAGTGGAAGAGTGAAACTTCTACTTTTAAAGGAAAATTAATAAATTAAAAACACAATATTATTCTGCAGCACTGTAAACTGTAGGGTCTAAACAACAAATGTGCAACTTACCAAAATGCAGTGGAATATGAATTCAATCAACAGGGCATATCAAAAAGCAGGTATTTTAATTTGCCATTGGAATTACATTTTCCTCTACAATTAAAATAAGACTAGTGCGTAGTAAGAATTGATATCTTTCAAGTTATTTACAAGTTTGTAACATGTCTCTTAACATATTACACATTTTTCTTTACCCCCTCTCTCTTTTAGCCTTTATCTCTTCTTCTCTCTGTCACTCTTTCTCAGCCTGCTTTCTTTGGATATTTTTCTTTGGCCAGTCTGACAAAGTCCTCTGCACTGTCCAGTGACACCAGGCGCTCCTGGGAGAAAGATGGAGGCAGATGAGGAGCATGATGAGAATGAAACAGATGAGATTGGAGGCTTGGCAGATGCAGATGTAACAACAAAATTCAGGAGAGATAAGGGAAGACAAGGAGAAACAAAAGAGGAGGTGAAAGACGGAGGAACAACATAGAGGAGAGGGAAAAAAATGGTAACCTTAAGATTAGGACATGTGAAAGCATACATTTGTTTTAATATGATGTGAAAAAGATGCTTTGTAAGAGCCTGTACACAGCAGCAAAAATGAAGCCTAATAAAACTTATGAAGATTAGTACGGAGCTGCACCTTCTTTACAGGCGTAAGACTGCATTTCCTTACAATGGGCAAAGACTGAAAATCATTCAGAAGAGCCTAAATGGGTCAGTTTCTTAAGTTCACCTTCAAATGTGATGGAAGCTAATCTGTCAGTTGTAAAAATACTGTTCGCCTAAGCATAACATGCTGGGAGTGTGTGTGTGTGTGTGTGTTTACCATGACATAGAGGTATCTGTCCTGGTGTGTGGTTGCTGGGGGAAACAGAGAGGTGTAGTCCAGAAGCTGTTTCAACAGTTCAGCTGCTTTGTTAAGGTGCTCCTGATCTCGACCAAATCGGCTCTGTCTGTTCACACACAGCAAGGCGTCTACCTCACACTGATAACCTGCAGAGAGATGACAGAAGCTCACAGACTTCCTGACAACAGAACATAGTACACTGGAGTCGACTGGTTGATCAACGTGTCTCACCTTGCCGCAGCAGGATTTTCTTCCATCGAGATCTGACTTCCCGCCTGGCATAGCGTAAAGTGTATATGTCATAATTCAGCTTCTCCCATTCCTATGAGCAACCACACAGTATATCATACAATAAGTCTTATCTCGTGTGGAAAGTAGTGGATAAAGCGAGTGACAAGGTGGAGGGTGAGTAGTCAATAACCGTATACACAACACAAAAACACACAGAAAACAGAAAAGGTAGAGGGAGCTACAGTCACACCCAGTTATTCAGACTTCCCCTCATGATTTTCAGCCATTGTGAAACAACACGTTTGGTCCAATATGCCTGATCGTACCTGTTGTACCCTCCAATCTATCCACACAGGCGTTTTCAGTACAGTACAGACTGAGCTTCATTGACACCCCCCCCCCCGACCCTTCCATTAGTTTGGCTCCCACCTAGAGTGGGAATGGTGGCTTTTCATATTATTTACAGAGACCCAACAATTCCCACCATGAGCAAGCACTTGGCGACAGTGGCAGGGACAAACTCTCATTATGAAAAGTCACAGTAGGAAAATCACAGGTGTAAATAATAAAATTACTGATGGCTAAATTCCAATTAGCTGCTTCATTTTCAGGGTCCAGCCATTGTTAGTGTTGTTAGTAACACCTGTACTTTTCCTTCTATGAGTCAAAATGTCTCCTGTGAAAAAGGCCTATAGCATTTAAAACTGCACACTTAAACCAGCCAACCTAACTAGTAATGTTTGAAACAGATTTCCTTACGGAACAGGAAAACTAATCCGAACTGTAAATTAATCAAAACAGAGAGTTTACAGACTGGCATGTCCTACATTACTGGGATAGTTTTTCCCCAGTGCTGAACTGGATCCAACGGACTCATTCTCAGTTTGTTTGGCCTAATATTAAAAACAGTCTCACGACATGATTGGAATGGTTCAGTGAATATTCCCTTTGAATGGCCAGCCAGTCAGTTGGCCTACATCTCCATTAAGGAATTCATTTATTTACACAATGTGCCCACTGTGTCCTGCAGCCTAAGACTGCCTGTCACATGTTCACCAAACTCTCTGCTCAGTTTCATTGGGCTGCAATCCTGGCATTTAGAGGAGAAAGCCTCTGAGTGATGGTCCCAATGTGTCGCCTCTGCAAAGATATAGACTGACTCATGAAGAAAATGTGTTTGTGTGTGTCAGTGAAAAATAGCATTATCAACTTTTATGGTCACATTATTTCAATGAATCAAGAAAAGCTAGTTTTCTAAATGTGGTTCCTACGATATACTGGAGTCAGCTAGAATCTAGTCTCCTGTGTTGTTACTGTGACACAAAGAGAGAGAGTTATGTGAGAACTATTGGGTCACTGATTGGGTAATAAAGTAGCATATCACTTCTCTGAGTGGAGTGTGTGTGTCTGTTTGTGCTTCTTTTAGAATGAGGACAGACACTGACCGACACTGACCTTTGATACTAAATAGCAAGTTGCTTTCGTTTTAATAAGTCCACAAAATGAACAGTCAAAACTCTTGTATCTATCCTCAATACATGTTGATAAAAGGCTTTGTGGCTACAGGCCAATCCATTTGAAATGTTTGAATACCTAGAGAGGACAGTCAGTCATCAGTTGTAGAAGCTACAGTGGATGATAGGTTAAGTATACACACCAAGCTGAATTCTTCTAATGTGATATTTTTGATGGTTAGTTGCTTTGGAATCTAGGTCAATTTAATTTACTGTATGCATCAACATGAAAATGAGTCAAAGGCTTAATTGAGCTAAGCCTGTGTATGTCCTCTCCCCTTATTAGATAATTACATTAGAGCTGCAGTGGAACAGATAAGGAAAATTTACTGAATTACTGTAGTACCTCCTTGTAGTACAAGTGTGGATTAAAAACATCTAAGAAATACAGTCAGTCAATAGATGATCTCAAAAGGGGGTCTGATTCTTTTACACTTCTGTTAAGCATCACAGCTGTTTACATATTGTAAATGGCTACAGGACTTTTATAGGTATTTGCATTTCCGTAGAATAAGTCATATTAAGTTAGACACAAACAATCAAACAAACAAATATAAAAATGGCTTTCCAGTGTAATGTTGTGGCTTTTGCTACATTTTCAGCATCCCATTATCATTATGTACATCATTATATACATTGAAGGTTGTGTATATGTATACAGATAGAAAGTGGTTTCTACCCTCTATATGAAATAGTTACATTAAAGCTCCAAGTTTACATTTATTCAGACTTTTTATGCATTTGAAAATCACCCAGTTTCCAGACACTGTATCACCCTAAAAGGGACGAGGAACCCTCACTGATCATCTCAAAGAATGTCATTTCAAACTGAATAGATGAACCTAGTCGATACCTTAGAAGGTGAAAGCAGTTTTTCTAGTAAATCATAGTTTTAGCTGAATCTCAATCACAATTTTCACTCAGATTTTATAATAAACACAGCACTTATTCTTAAGAGAATTTAGCATTCAACCAAACAAACAACAACAAAACTTATAGTGTACCCTGTGTCCTGTCTAGATTTAATTCTACTCTCTGGTATGTGTTACATACCAAAGAGAAGTAGTTAAAAGAAGCAGTAAATAACAGTTTTCTAGAATTTTTATAGAGTGAAAGAATACAAACAGATTTCCGTTTTTGTCTTTGTTATATGTGTGTTTATTCCCTCTCATGTTGTCTCTTGTGTTCTACATCTTATATGCAACAACAACTTTCCTCTCACCTCTGTAGCTGTGTCAGCCTGGTCTCTCATGCTGATAAAAGCCTGTAACTCTCTGTCCGAGCCTCTCCTGATGGAAGCCTCGCAGGGCCTGTTTGTGTTGGCCCACAGTCGATCCACAGTGCTCCTCTGGCTCGGCTGGTTGTTCCGTGGGGTCCCTCTCGAATGCTGCGGCCCAAAGAGGCTTTCCGCTTCTGTTTCAGTGTCGCTGGACTCACTGGATAACAGCCCTGGATGTCTGGAAGCTGCGGTGGTGTGTCTACTGGGGAGAAGGAAGACAAAATAAGTGTTTAAAAGCAGGACATTGTGATTTTGAAACTCATCAAGCTGAGTTTGATTCTTGTATATTCAAATAAATGTCTGCCAGGTGTCTCACCGCAAAATGGCACTCTTCTCTTCCCTGTTGTGTTTCAGATAGTACCGACAGCAGCAGGTTAAGTTGGCACCCATTGGTCCTTTCCAAAAGTTCTCAACAATCCAATATCCTCCCTGATAAAATGCCAGTGTGGTGGCACACCTCCTCCCACAGTTTGGCTGCAGAATCCTCAGGAACTCTAAATATTTCCAACGTGAAATGTCCTCATTTGGAAATGTCCTAGTCTAGAAATCCAGGGCTGTATCTTAATTTGTTATGTCCGTCCCCCTTTCCCTGTGCCTATCCTGGCCTGAATTAGAGCTGTCTATCAATTACATTATCCACGTGAGTCCAAACAGGGGACAACAACAACTGTGCGCACACATGCAGGACAGTTCAGGGATGAATGGCACAATTATTCAGCAACTCCTGATGGTGCAGAATGCAGCGGGAGAAGCATAGCTTAGCTTTCTAGCTCTATCACTGCAAAACACAGGCTCACCGCACAGCCTGTAGTTTACATCTGGATTAGTGTTATCATGTGCTGCCTGCTTTGTAACTGCTTATGTTAAATGTGTTTGTCCCCGCTTGCAGAAGGAAACGCATGAGTGTTTGGGTAAGATTAACACACATAAAGAAGAGAGCAGTAGGTCTACTACCTTGTGATATCAGCTGTTATATCATTTTATTGACACTTCATAAATGGTAATACATAACTGATTTATTATTTTCTCTCTCATAATTCCTCATAGCAGGCTTGCATTTAGCCTGTAAAAATGCAAATGCACTTTTGTCATCATGGTAACATGGTGATTTGAGATCCAAGGTCACCAGGCAGGACAAAAGTTGCTGCTACAGCTGCTACTGGAAGTGACTGACATCAGTGTGAGTTAGTGCTGCAGAAGCCGGTACAACAGGGTGAAGAGCTGTAACACCACTGAATGAGGTGTCTAGAAGTTAGTAAATGTCTAAATGAGAGCGAGAAAATGGAAAAGACACTTCCATTTTGGATACGAGGTTTGTTCCTGCTGAGTTTAAACAGTGCTTTAGAGGCATCTAACAGGTGAGTTGTGTTCTTGTGTCATTTAAAAAATAAACATCTATTGTCAGTGCTCAAATTAGCACTAAGCAAAAATTTTGTTTTCACTTGAATGCTTTGTGAATCACATAAATCCAGGCATTTATGAATCAAAAGTGACACCACCTCAGATTATCTACCTGCTGTGTTTCTATATGCCATCCATAATGTTTTAATGTTGAATTAATGAGAGTATATTTGTAGGGTTGCTGTATGTATTCACAGCTTTACAGCTGACATTGCCTTTTCTTTAAAAATGTTTGTGCCCTTAGGTCAAATCTTTGTTAATTCACTCTAAAATATACTAAATGATGATCCATTTGAAATAATTGTACATGTATTCATAACCCTTTTTTTTAATTCCACAGTTTAGTGGGGGATTTGGAATCAACACAGAGTTATAACTACACCAAATATCACCCCATGGATGAGGTAAGAGTCTATTTACTGTATAGATCTTTCCAAGTTTGACTTTCCTTAGTTTTGTAATTTTAATGAGTGATTGTACAAACACAATTATTGCTTTACTGTGGTTACCATAGGAAGAAGTAAATGGGGTCTTTCTATTCATCTGTAGACAAGACTACAAACTATTGATGAGAGCAACACATGTAAAAGAGTGAATGTAGACAACTTTGACAGAGCCCTGGATTACCAGACAGAATATTCTATTTGTAAATGTATATTTTGTCTCAGACCCCTTTTTCTTCCCTTTTGATTTGCATTTTAATCTTTGTAGATTTCACATAGACCATGACTAAAGAAAAAAACCTAATCAAAATGAATTATTACACTGATTAAATTGTAACACAGATATACAGGTGGATAAAAGATGTGGAGCAAGGGAACACAGAGCTGGTCTCCTCTGCTGTCTATGGACACACTTATGAAGGAAGAAATATCACACTGCTGAAGGTATTCAACACATTTTCTTTTATCCTCTGTGTCACTTTTAAAAAGTAGGAAGTATTAAGCAATCTCCTGATAGTCACTGAGACAGAAAGTAGTGAACACATTCAAACTCTGCTGACTTCTTCGTATGATGTAATCTTGCATGTTGAACTGTGTATGGACTGTTATTACACTTACTGACAGTTATTACTGTCATTAATATTTATATTTTATAGTGATTAGCTGGCTGCTAATGCAATATGTGTTATAGGTAGTAAAATGTGTGTTTAACCAAAAACTAATCTAACTAGTAAATAACTAGTTATCTAACAACATACACCCATACCTCTGGTAAAATACAATTATTTCCTTGCAATGGAAAAGACAGGACAGAATGTAAATTGCTACCATTGGTCCTCTAGATCAAAGACCAAATTTACAGCAAGAAGAAACTACTTCTTAAGTTAAGAGGTAAGGCTCTGCAGCCCTTGGAAGGGAGACCAGCCTTGTATGAAAGATGTCAACATGTTGCATATCTCACCTTTAACTCCTACCTTCACCCAAAATGGGTTGTGCTGTGTGTGTCCAGTTGGGACTAGAAAACCCAGAGGGTTTAGAGAAGAAGGTGATATGGGTGGACTGTGGTATCCATGCTCGGGAGTGGATCGCTCCTGCCTTCTGCCAGTGGTTTGTCAAAGAGGTTTGTACACTCGGGCATGACATCAATCATGCAAGTATTTACCCAAGCAAGAACATGCTAATATGTGAGCCTCTGTTCAGATTGTGCACTCATATAAAACCAACAAGAGGCTGAAGCAGCTGCTGCAGAACCTTGACATCTATGTTACTCCTGTGATCAACGTGGATGGATACATATTCACCTGGGCCAATGACACTGTGAGTTTATTCAGTTCAGTTGATTCACACAACTTTGTTTAATTCAGCGAGCACATCTGTGAAAACATTAATAATTGTCGTGACTGACTATCTGACTATCTGACTATCTGACCTCTGTGCCTGTGTGTGTGTGTGTGTGTGTGGGTGGGTTGTTTCCATGTAGAATCGTCTGTGGAGAAAGTCTCGTTCAGACCCCCCTCCAGGCAGTAGCTGTTATGGTGTTGACCTCAACAGAAATTTTTATGCCAACTGGGGAAGTGAGTTGCACGCTTTGAAGAATCACAGTTACTAATTAGCCATCATTTGCCTCAAGGCTGGAAACATAAACTATACCAATATACAGGATGTGTAATTTTTCTACAAACAAAAACTTGTCATCAAAATAAAATGTAATCACATAAAAATGTTACAGTCGGTGAGCCAAAATGTTACTGCAGCTAACATACCCCTCGCAGCTGAATATCATTTCAGAGCTGTGTATTGTCACGTCGGGCTACCATATTCAAAAGGTTCACAGGGGCATATTTTCTGCCCTGTATAGCACCAAAAGATGACGATAAATCTACAGAGCATTAATATCAGTGTCATTGATTACTGCTGTAATTTCGGACTCTTTATTGGCCCGTATTCTGGTGTGGAACAAAAACTTGTGAGCGACTGAACCCTCCCTAAGGAAGCAAACATATTGTAAACATAAACCTGCTTCTGTATGTTATCATTGAACTGCAAGTTTTGTGTTGATGTGCTGTTTCTTTCTTCAGCGGTTGGTGTGTCATCTGACAGTTGTGCAAACACATACTGTGGGAAATCAGCAGGATCAGAGCCAGAGGCTAAAGTTGTGATGGAGTTTGTCGGTAACTACCTACAGTATCTATCTATTAACTGCTTAAAAAACATACTTTATAACAATAAAAACAAGGAAGGTAGTTTCTTAATGCGTCATCAATTGAATGTACAGGTATGTTCAAGTATATGAATGGAAAATTTTACTTAGAGATTAAATATAAGTGTGTTTCTGAGCTGATAATTAAATGTGTTAAAAACATAAAAATTTACAAATCATGAAATATAAATATTTAAAACTATTATTGGTGTATAACATCATTACTATGCTTTTTCTTACATCCGCTTAGGGGTTGTACTACGAAGAAGTCAGTGTTGTGATGTCATCTTGATATTAATCACCAGCTCATTCTGTTTGTAGGTAAGATGGTTGACCAGACTCTGTGTTACCTCACAATCCACTCTGCTGGGCAGCTTATACTCTTGCCATATGGCCACCCTCAGATCTCTGCACCCAACTACAATGAACTGGTGAGTGTGCATTTATACATTTGTAATATAGTAATAGATCAAAAAGTAATTGCTTTTAAGAACTGAGATTGATAGCCAAAGGTTTATGAGGCTGTAGCCACACTATGAGAGTGTATGTTTCAGCCTATATTGAAAGACGATGATGCCATTATCAGAAACATCACTGTAGTCCTAGTTAAACTATGTCATTGTTTAATTTTGACAAGTTCCAAGACCTTCCTGGCCGACAAGCCAGCTGACAATGTAATTCATTCTTAAGATTAACAGAGAGACATTTAACATACATTTTTTCTTTTTCTTAACAGTATGACTCTCATGCACATTCAGTTCTGCTTAAACATTTCAGACACCGTTGGCTAAATATTATAACTTTTTACCTACTATCACCTAGTAACATTGTCCTTGAGGCACAACAAAAAGTATGTTTTTAATTTGTTTGTGAATTGTTCAGGTTTCAGTTGGAGAGGCAGCAGCAGCAGAGATGAAGAAGGTCCACGGAATGGATTACACTGTAGGGACATCTCCACAAATCCTCTGTAAGGCTCATGCTCTCCCACACACTGACCCGACCTGGTCTTTCCTGTCTGCGCGTGTCCAGATTAGCTGTTATTAACGCATGGTCCCCACTCACTTTGACAGGTCACTCAGATGTTCTTATCATTTGCAGCCTAAATAAAAACAACACAGACAGAGGCAGATTAGGCCACAGGTTATAATTCACAATGCGTTTTGGTGTCATTGTGAATGAATGGAAGACAATGAATCACCTGAATTAGATGTTGTCGGTTTGTATCATCTGCTTTTTGTGTGTCCACCCTTATAGTTGCCTCCATATTAATGCAGTAGACTCTATTTGGGGCAACAATGAGCCAAGATACACAAACAACTGAATAGGTTTACTTTCTGAATAGCGCCCAAGTTAGCGTTTGGACAAAAAGAAAGGTAACATTTACATTTATTGACTGGACTATTAAAACTAAAAGGGATTTGGTTAACTTGATAACAGAAACAGAAGGAGCAGATGAGGGTGAGGTGAATACAAGAGAAGAAAATTGGGAAAAGTGAAGTACTGTTAGATCACCTCAAATAAAGAAATGCCTCAGATTGCTTTCTCCTCTTTATCACTACCCTTCAGATCCAAACTCAGGCTCAAGTCGTGACTGGGCTCGCCTCATTGGTATCCCATTCTCCTACACTTTTGAGCTGAGAGACAAAGGTGAGTTCAGTCACTTGCTACCAGAGGAGCAGATCCAGCCTGCCTGCGAGGAGGCCTACGCCGGCGCTCTCTCCATCATCACATATGTTCACGACAAGGCTTTTAACAACAGTACCCTCCCTAATGCTGCTGTCACCACAGTGCCGGGCTTCACCATGGTTTCTGGGGTTGCTATGACGATTTGGAGCTCTATCATGGCTGTGTCTCTCACCACAGGGGTCTTGGTGTAAGGCAGTGAAAACCTCAATCTTTCAAAGCTGTACCACAAATTAGTAGATGTACGTTGTGTTAATGGTAAACCTTTCTCTTATCATTATTATTATTATTGTTGTTATTATTATTATTATTATCATCATCATTAGTGTCCATTAGTGACATATATGCCTAATAAACTTGATTATGCCTGATGTCCCCTCTGCGTATGCTAAAACAGCCACATTATTACGCTATTCGTGAAATATTTAGATTAGATTAGATTTAGAGAGAACAGATGAGTGACATGATGTTGGTGTTGTTCCTGCTTTTAACACCCGGGGGCAGTATCGCACCATTTTATACACCACACCCCATTTTCATACATGCAGGCTTCTCATGTCCGGACACGTTTTATAGCTGGGTCCTGTGACTGGAGAGCTTTTCATACAGCACAGTAACCTCCTCATCTATGAGCATCTTCTTGTTTCATCACATCTTCTTTTCAATTCCAACAGGTATTTAAATAACAAGACAGAAAAACACACGTTTGACTGTTTTTGCCTTTGTGCATGGCTAACCAAAAAAAACTACTGTCCTTCATTAAAGCACACCATACTCCATTCATGCCCTCGATTAAATTGATTAGAATTCAATCTATGAAAATGTCAAATTCCATACATCAAAGACACCCCTGTCTCTTTCTTGGAGCCAGAGCAGTATTTACTCTAATTACTTTTTAGGCAAATGCTTCTACACAAACTGCCACATTTTAATAAACACTGGTGGAAAACCAGACAGATTATGCAATTGAGATGAAACACATCTGTATCAGCCCATGACCATGAACATGTGGGGTTATTAAAGCAGGAGAAAAGTGTATCATGTACAGTAATTCTCACCATTAATATGCTTCTTTGCACTGCATTGACTTGCAGACTGTACCACTGTTGTCCTTTGTCATCCACTTGCAATTCCAAGATGTTTATCATCCAGTTTTTCTAGAAAATAACTGAGTTTTGATAGGAACTCTTTTTTTAAGTTTTGTCTGCAATGGAGTTTCAGGTGGCATTAGAAGGTGTAACAGACGCCCTCAAAATGCTATGCCAGTTATGTCTGACGAGGATTTTTTTCATTTTAGTGTCCTCTAGTGTTTACTGTGGAGGATTACACCACACCACAGAGCCGGTGGTAATTAGCTACAGCTCAGACAATTACATTCATTCAGGTCACTGTTACCTGGAACCGGAACTTCTTTGACTTGAGGTTCACAGTCAGATCATACTTCCTTTGACATTTTCTCATTAGTTAGAATTTTTATGGTCTATTTTTGAAAAGTTATTTGTTTATGGTTCATTTTTCTAGCAAGCATGTTCTCTTTGTGTAGACGAGTAGGTTTCTGTTGAGAAGTGTACATATACAGATTGTCCTTCAAACTCTCCCTTACTCCACTTCTCTCTTAGATTTATATTTCTAGAGTGTATCCTCCCCTGCTACCTCAGTGACTGCTAGACCACCAGTTACTCACACACACACACCTACACACAGACAGACACACACTTAGCCATTGACAATGTGACACTGACATAGTGCAGTTGAATACCTTATGTGAGGGTGAGTGATGGACCACTCACCCTGATGGCTGTACCCTAAAGGTATGTGTGTGTGTGTGTGTGTGTCTGTCTGTGTGTGTCTGTGTGTATACTGTATTTGAGCAGCAGTGGAAATAAAATTATACTCCAGCTCACATGAAACCTCGACAGAACAGAAAGACGGGTCAAACACCAGGGGACCGAGAGAATAATAAGTAGGAACACTGACACACACACCCTCACATATACAGCCCTTCAGGGAACAAACAATTCACTGCTCCATCACTCATGAAAGATACTCACACATGACTTGGTGAGGCAGAGCAGAGCAGAGCTTTCTCACACACACACACACACACACACACACACACATACACAAACATAAGAACTGGGCAGGGATTCACACAAAGACACAGATTGAAGGTGATTATAATTCACAGTAAAGTCTGGCTGGTTTAGTTATCACCAGCTCATCTATCTATTTGTGTGTGCACATGTGTGGTTGAGACTCATCAAGGTAGCAGGGGAAAAAACACAACGTGGACATATACATCATATAGATAAGAAAAGTGAGCAAGAAAGGAAGAAGAAATCAAGCCTACCTGTCAAGGAAGAGATGAATGAAGAATGGGTGGAAGGAACAAAGAGGGGTACTGGAAGACAATAAAAAGAGAGACAGAGAGACAAGAGGAGAGGCTGAATCTTCTAGAGGACAACGAGCCAGATGGTAACAGGCACAATGCCCGAAGTAATCAAAGAATAAGCAACTAACTGAAAGTTATGGCAAAAAGTTTGTAATTATTAAGAGTTATATCAACTGGAAGATTATTCCAGAGCAGGGCAGCATGATAGGAAAAGGTCTTGCTGCCAGATGACTTCTTTTTAACTCTGAGGACACAGATGAGCCCTGTATTGTGAGAGTGGAGCGCACATAATGTAATATAAGGTTTAAGGAGGTCAGAGGGAGCAGCCCTGAAAGTAGATTTAAAACGTTCAAAAAGATGATGTTAAATATGTGGAAGTATGAAAGTAAAAGAATGGCAGGTTAGAAACTGGTTCATAATTATTTGGATCAAGGTGGTGGTGGTGGTTAAGTAGAGGTTTAACCACAGCAGTCTTAAAGGTACTGGGGAGAGTGCCATAACTGACAAATTAACAATATTCAGCATTGTAGGTCCCAGAAATATCCAGAAATCTTTAAAAAAGTTTAGTTTGCCCTGGGTTCACATGGGAGAAGTTTACCTTGAAAGTTTTCTGTCAGAAAGTTGTCTTAGGAAGTCAGGTGATGTAGTATATGTAATGTAAAGTATAAAGACTGACAAAGTCCATTTGATGAGGACGTTAGGGGTGAGTGGGTTAAACACTGGAAACCACGATTTTTTCTTAAACCTAAAGTAGTTTTGGTGCCTAAACCTAACCAAACTGCGATCGTTTCAAAGCAAACTTCTCCCACATGCATAGGGGGTCGAGGAGGCAGGTAATTGGTTTAGAAGCCAACACCAGCTTAAACGTTTCAAGAGAAATAGTCTTACAATTGTACAACATATATACAGTATATTGCAATAACCATTCTGCAAGAGAAGCTGAAGATGAAGAGCTAGGCGACGAATTGATAGAACCAAGTCAAGGGTGTAGTTAGTAGGTTTATGTATAAACTGACAGATGCTCAGTAATGTTTCCTGTTATTACAACATCTTGTCATGTACTGTATCATAGTGTGCGAGTAGTCAGGTTAATACAACACAGGATGGTCGGTTTAAGTAAACTGTACAGTGGTTTATAATATTACAAAACCATATGTAACTACCTTCTGTCTCAACTACTAGAAAGCTAAACAGTAGAATTATTAGCATTTGTGCAGAATCATTCCCATTATAAAGTAATCTGCTAGCACTAGAGGTAGAACATTTTTGATTGGCCAACAAAGTGTTTTGCCGGATGACGTTTCATTGCATTGCAGCAAAGGTTGAGCCAGGTTCAACAGTTTTGCCTCATGACCTTACATTTTTAGACTGACCTACATTAGCCAGAATCTTCAGCATACTACTAGTATATGATATATGTGATGTGGTTCCACAGACAGTTTTATTCCATGATCAACAGGGAACCAGTAACAAAGGGACACATGTGACAGTGACCCCTCTGCTTCTGTGTCAGACAGTGATGTCATTGGAAAAGTTAGAAAAGAAAGATAGACAATGAAGAGTTTCACAGAATCCAATATGCTTTATTGAAATAAATTTTGATGATTGGATATTTCCTGTAATATTTCAACAATGGAAACCCTGTTCAAATGTTAATCATGGCCAGCTTAAGAAAATGATAGTAATATGTTTGTTCAGGCTTAACTATGTATTTTTAGGGTGAGACAATAAGTCTAAACTCTCACAAACTCTCTATGAATCCCCCATGTGGCAGCTAAAGTTCAATTTCCAGACGTTTGAGGTTAAAAGAGTAGAAGTTATGTTTTTGCTTCTCTAAGTATTGAAACTGTTGTGAGAACTTGTCCAGATTTAGCTTTCATTTTCCCGCTGCACTCTATTTTACATGGATACCAATGGGAAAACCCTCAGTACAGCTCTCTTTTCAACACAGTGTTACAAGTTGATTCCCGCAGCATGTTGCTATGTTTCACCACCTTCTCATTTTTTAAGCTGAGACTTGTGGGTTACATTACATTTAGGCATTTAGCAGACGCTTTTATCCAAAGCGACTTCCAAAATAAGAGCTTTACATCAAGTGCATAGAACCATGATTGAAAAATGAGACTCATGAGACTCTTTACCTCCTTTCAAACATGTGTGTCTGCACGTGTGCCACACACATTCAAATGATGAATAGAAGTGTGTGTGAGAGGGCTCCTCTGCTGTGGACCCATGACACATCTCTGCCACATACTTTTACTGCTAATCAATGTAGATGACACCATTTTTTACACAATGTCACTGACGATCAATGGGAATTATGCCATTATTTTTAACTGTCACCAGTAATCAATGAGGGTGGTGCCATCATCTGCATCTCCTGATCATTACATCTGGTGATCAATAATGAAGCTGGCTCTGGGATGACACATGATCATCATACTGCCAGTCCGTGGTGGTGGTTAGATACGTTTGTGTGTGTGCGTGTGTCTGTGTGATGTATGAGGACAGAAATGTGTGAAGCTGAATGTCAGACAGCCACAGGGAGGGAACTCACAAAAAATGCAAACACAGACAAAGGTGGCTGGAAAGAATTTGACACTAGAGAGGCACAAAGCTCAGGAAGTGAAACGGTCATATTTTAAACCATCATTCTGGTTATCAACAGACAGTACAGCAGACAACACAACCTCCCTCCCTTCCTTCGTTCCTTTCTTTCTTACTAGGTGTTCATAGTGGTGCCATCATTAAAAAGTGGTTCATGATATGTGTTTTGAAGGAACTGTAGACATTTTAACCTTACCCAACCTTACTATGAGCTACGAGGTCCTCTCTCTTTCTGTGTAAATACACATTTGTGACAGTATTTCCTCCTGATTGGATAGCCTAAGGCAACTATTTTCAGCCCCCTGGTGGGCTCATCTAGTGGGCCACATACTGCCAAATGGATAGATTTTTATATACCTGAAGGTTTTCAAGAATTCACATAAATAAAAAATTTCAAATTAAAAGGCATAACGCTTTAATATATAAACACGCCAACTACAACACATCATCAGGTAGGGACAAATGTATTTTGTTAGCTAGCTCGGTTACTGGGGTTTTCAAAGGAAAAAGTGATGTGGGAGACAATCCTGCGTCAGTAAAAGTTTCAAAGCGTGTGGTGAGGAAATATGACTCTGAATACATTACATTTTGATTCATAATGGCAGGCACAGTATGTTGAATATGGTGAAATCCTGTCAAATCAGGTGCTAAAACCATCGAAGCTCCACTTAAACACAAACACACCTTTTCTTTTAAAGCAATTGTTTTAATAATCAGAAGTGGGCCTAAAGTTACAAAAGGTTCTGAACCCCTGGCCTATGGTACTTTTATCAGCGGTAGATCACGTAATAATAAAGGTTTCCTTTACAACTACTGATGATATTATTTTTAGAAGCAGAGTTAATCACACCTTTTGTTCGATGGAAGAGGATATGCTGATGTATAGATGTACTAGGTGCGGTGCTCCTGTATAAACTTGAAAAATGTAGTTTCTCTTG
Organism: Nannoperca australis; assembly: GCA_036023655.1. NCBI lineage: Eukaryota > Metazoa > Chordata > Actinopteri > Centrarchiformes > Percichthyidae > Nannoperca > Nannoperca australis. The sequence goes on from JAVQJD010105621.1 coordinate 17,191, forward strand.
TCCCAGTTCTCATCAGTGACCGTGTGAGCACAAGGGTGATTTATTTTATTTACTTAACCAGGATGAACTTTCCAGCTGGGGCCAGCTTCTTCTCAAGTGTTTTACAAAGGGTAGAGATGTGCTGGGAATCTGACAAGAAATAACTGTTCATCTTCTTCTCATTAGTTTTTGCATTTTAGTTTGTCTCTAAATCTTGTAAGATGTTTCATTATAGAATATGAAAAGTTTCCCTTGCCTCAGCCCCCCTCTCAGATAGCCAACAAGCTTCTTAAAGTTGTTATTTTAACCTTTGTGACTGACAACTATTTCTCATCTATGAACAATTGCATCTCCTTGAACCTTGAAAACAAGACAAGACTTATTTCCTCGACTTCCTGCTTGGCACACTCGCTCTAACTGTTGACCTGACATTCTCTGCATGAGATAACTACAAAAATATTTCACATCCGTTTTTTCCCTCTTCACGCACCAATAGATAGAGCAACAGAGAGAGTAGAAACCAAGATGCAGAGGAAGGAGACTGATAGAGAGTGAATTAGGGACATTGCAGTGGAATAGAAAGAGGCAGACAAACTAACAGAGACCACACAGCAATCATACCAGTCACAGACCATCACCAAGAGGTGACCAGGCCATCTGTGTCTCTGCCCGCCTGTAAAATGACTTGCCATCAAAACAGGAAATAGGCAATATCACACTAATACACTCAGGCAACACAGAATGCCCTGGTGGACTTCTCTATTCTGACACTGTTTGGTGTTTGTGTGCTTAAATGTGTGTGTGATTTTGTCTGTGTATTGTGTAGTCAGTGCTGTAGCGTACGTCTCTAGCTTTTATATCTTTGGTCTCTCTTAACGTGGAAGTGGAAGTGGAAATGGGCTCTGGCTTCCACACAGAAAAACAGCATTTCTCTGACGAACACTGATTAGATAATGAAAGAAACAGAAACAGTGTTTGATCATGACTAATTCTGAAATTAAACACAGACTGACTAACCTAATATTGCGGAGAATGACTCACTTTCTGGATAGAGCTTGAATTACTTACTTTTAATAATGTGGAAAGAAATAAACTTCGACTTAAAGCTATTTTATTGGGCATTCTCTGGTGGGAAACTGTGTGTGAGGTTGGGTGTGTGTATGAAAAGGTAATATGGTTTTGATGGATGGAATCTTGGCTTTATAGATCTACATGTTGATTTATGTTACCACTAGACTGACTAATGGATGTGTGTGTCCATGCTTGTGTGTGTGTGTGTGTGTGTAGATGTTTTTCTGAAAGTCTGTGTGTCAGTGTTGGTATTAGTGTATGTGTTTGTGTGTCATGACCTGACAGCTGATCGTGAATAATGATAGTTTTCACTAGCAGCACAGATCCTTGATCACTGTGGAAGGCTGGAGGTGATCAACAAGACATGTACACACACATATGCTCGTATACACACACACACACACACACTGCCTGACCACTCCACTCCTGACACACACACACACACACACACACACACACACACCATGAGCCTCTTATAACAAGAAAACAGATCCTGCACAATGTTGATTGGTTAAACAGAGGAGTTTTGCAGCCACATCCAATTGTTTCACTGTTGTTATACTGCCCTCTGCCTCTAGGGGGCACTGTTAAACAGCAAACTGAGACAACAAAAACATCAGCAACACTCTGACAACTACCAAGTGAGGCAACATATCTGGACTAGTTTGCTGCATGGTGTGTGAAACTCCACTTGACTTTATATTTTTAACAGAAGAAGCTGTAAGCTAAGTGTCAATTATGCAAGCTGACATACACATTTTCAAGTTTAAACAAAATACTAACATACACTCAAAGTTCAGCACACATCAGATAATAAGTAGTATACAATTATATATCAAAACAGCTTGTATAGGCTAAAAACAAAAACAAAAGGTGCTTTTCCTTATTTTGATTTGTAGCCTACAGCAGATGTTTACCAAATGAAAGCGAAAAATCATATTGTTTCTTAGTCTTTCTCAATCACTCATTGTGAGTGTGTGTGTGTGTGTGTGTGTGTGTGTGTGTGTGTGTGTGTGTGT
>JAVQJD010105622.1:0-10193 GCA_036023655.1 Nannoperca australis
TTCTCTCTCAAACCATTTTTTTGACTGCTTTAAAAAGAAACAAAATTATCTCCATAAAGAAATAGCTCCAAAGTGAAATTGCACCTAAATCAACAATATATATTTTTTTTCTGCACAAAGCTAGGCTACATTCTGGCGATGTGATGCAAAAATGGACTAAACATGGTGAGGACCTGTTTCTGTACTAGCCATAAGGGACTCAATTAAAATATTCGATTCGTAGATCAAATGCAGATCAAAAGGTCAGGTGGAAACGTGGAAACTGAAGAGTCTGTGGAGAGAAATAAAAATCTATTGGAGAGTATAAAAGTATGGAGACAAATTGTTGAAGACTGGGATTATTTTTGGTGTTTATCAATGCTTTGAGCTAAATGGTACCATCAGCAGGCTAACATGCTCACAGAGACAATGCTAATATGAAGATTTTTAGTAGGTACATCTCTGTTTAGCCTGTTAACATTTGCTAAAAGAAAAAGCTGGTGAAACTCAAAAATATCATTGAATGTTCTGGCCAAAATTTAAATCAGTCAAATACTTTGGTTTATTAACAACCATAAAAGCCTCCAACTTTTTGGTGAGTGAGGACATACAAGCCTGGTAAAAAAAAAAAATTAATAATAATAATAATAAAACTATGTATGTACACATAACTAATATATACTGGCTTCCACTGCCCACACACACACACACACACACTGCCATTTAGTTTGTCTCATTTCACTCATTAGTAAAGACCTGTGTACCTCTCTACTGAGGAAGCTAAGGAATGAACTGCTGCAAATCCCTGAGCTGCACACCCATTGTTTCAAAACTGATCATTCTTTGAAGTGCACTGATGTCGTTTCCCTCAGAAGACCTGATTTCAGCATGAAAACACAGGGAGAAGAAGAGGTTCCCACGCCTCGGCCTTTCAATCACTAATCCTCGTCAGACAGCTCTAGATAGTGTGGGTGTGTGGTCTATTGTGAGTGTGCATATGTGTTCGTGTGCATGAGTGTGTAGGAGGAGGATGGTCCACCAAACGCTAACCTAGATTATGTTTACTCAATCAAGTGATGAGGGGGTTTAACCATTGATGGCTCTTCGTCTAATTTAGGTGTACTTAATTTGAGGCTTCCACTGAGCCCTTGAGTGTATAAATCAATGAAAATGAGCTCTTCCTGTAATGATCTCTTGGAGATGCAAATGTCACGGTGCTTTTAGAGAATAGTTCAACTAAATCCTTTAGAAAATTCTAAAAGTGAGTTTTCTAGTAGAAAGAAAATGGCTGAGGAAATTGGAAAAGCACCACAAACGCAGTCATCTCCCCACCAAAGATGACATTTCTGAAGTAGTTTGTCTGATTTGTGATAGAGCAGTGATTAACATCCAAGAAAGGCCCTCATCTGGACACAACCCAAGGACATTGTGGTCAGGTGCCCCCCTGACACCTCAGCTCGTTTTATGCTCTATGTTTTGGACTGTCTGGTGGAGTGAAGGTATGTTACGTGAGTGGCAGTATAAATGAATGCTTTCTACAGTGAAAGAAAAAGAGGCAGGTGCCGCAATATCGGCATATATGTCTATTTGACAAATCTGTCTCCGTCAGCCTTTGTTACATCTTTTCTTTTTCTCATCCACCTTTCCACCTCAGCCACAGTATTGTTTGCACTTTGGAATTTCTGGTGTTTGAAAATGTTGCACATATATGGACAGAAAAGGCCTTATTTGTGTGAAGAGATGTGCATAATAAGGAAATTCAGGCCACAACAGTTTGTGTATTTATATTCATGTGAAAATGTCATCTCATGTATCCTCCAAAATACATAACTCGTGACAGTGAGATGTTAAAATAACCGAGTATAAAATTCAGTACAGGAGCCCTCTGAAATATACCAATGTAATGCTGTCACTACTTGAACATAATTTGTAATTTTTTGTTTATTAAAAAATCCAGACACACAAACAAAAACAGAACACTTGAAAAACAGCCACATCAATCACAAGCGGAGCTTTTACAGATCTCTCTTCAACAACTGTACGGGATGTGCTTCTAGTCTGTTTAATGAGTAAAGCACAATTTTCACCACAAATGCCAAAAAATCTTTTCAAAAATGCAGATTAGTTTAAATCTATCTTAATATTTTTTACATTTAACAATTCAATAAAATTCTATTTATATAGCAGCAAATCAAACAGAAGTGATCTCAGGGCACTGATAGAGCAGGTCTAGAGTGTACCCTTTATAATATTATTTACAGAGACCGAACAGTTCACACCATGAGCAGCACTAGGAGACAGTGGAAAGGAAAAACTCCCTTTTAAACAGGCGGAAACCTCAAGCCCAACCAGGCTCTGGGTGGGCGGTCATCTGTCTGCATCGGTTGGGTTGAGAAAGAAAGAGAAAGGGGGAGAAAGAGAGAAAGAGAGAGATCAGGAGGAAAGAGAACATACAGTAGCAACATCCTGTTGTGATGAGCACAGTTCAGGAAATGCAAATCAAATTGAAAGGGAAAGGAAACAAACAGAGAAAGAAAAAGCAAATCACCAGCGGATAATTCCTCAATAAATGAAGTGTTACGCTTCAAATACAATGTTAAAAATCCAGTTTTGTATTACTGATGTTTTACTCAGATTTTCACCAGCTTTTGTAGCCACTCTGTGTACAACTGAAACACATCTGACGCCTGTGCCGCCCAGTTGTAATATCATAAAAGACACCGTGCCAGACAGCAAAGCACACTGTTTCTACCCCTCCTCTATGGGTGTTAGATGAAAGGGTTGAATGCATTCCTGGATTTCTCCTGGACCTGAAAATAAAGAGCTCTGAATGGCTGCACAGAATTAGTGCAAATAGCATAAAATGAGTGCAAATTCCTGCCTCTCAAAATAGAGACAATTCACATAAGGAAAGAGAATTTATTCTATATCTGACCAATGTCTCCTCCCAGGTAATAAACCACAGAACAGAGATTCATTCATGGTAAAGCCGAAACCTCACTGATCCATTCTGTACAGTCACATGTATTTGTACATCATTTTCAATACATTCAATGAGGGGACATTTTTGTATGAATGGAGCTGTTGACGCATTAGATTACTGATGCTCAATCTGGAATAGGCTTCCACATTTGCTTTGGTCACCATGGCTAAAATCAATGTGACCCTGACATAAGCTGTACTCGATGCACTCTATACATAGTCAGAAAGAGTACAGAGAGAGAGAATGACAAAGAGGGAATGAATAAAAGAAATAGCTTTTTTTCTATGCAGATTGTTCTTATACACAGCTAAATCTTTTATGTATGGTCAAATCTTGTTATTTTTTTCCTAAATGATCTGTGTGTTGCCCCGCAATTACAATCAATAAAAGCACCATGCTACACATTAACATTTCATATTCTGGAGAGTTACTCAGTATTCTGCAGCAAACAAAGAATGGAGGTGAGCAGTGCTAAAGCTCCACAGTGTTAAATCTACAGCCCTGAATGTAACAGCAATCACTTTGGCTGAGAAGAGCTGTAACCGGAGCAGCAGAAACTTTATGATGAGAGGTCACAGGACAGAGGATATTTCCATTCAAGTCATCTGTCAATCAAGCAGTTCAAGAGCAATTGTGTTTGCTCCTGTTGGTTCTACCGAAAAACTGAAAATACATCTGCTTACACAAGAGCATATTCCTGACCCAGTGTGGCACAATTACAGTTCATGGATGTTTCAAAAGTGAGTGATTTTTCCAGCCCCATACTTTAAAAGGCTACTTTTGGCTAATGAGGGTCACTGATAAAACAAATGACAGAGGTCAGAAAGCAGCGTCCGCATTGGTACAGCGGGGGGAAGATTCTGGGTCAGACAGCTGAGGAGGATTAATTTATAATGCGGTGTAACTGGATAACAGCACAGGCTTCTGGGTAAAGACCTGAAACAGAGTTAAGGAGGCAGGGTCATGAAAAGCTGCTGGCTTATGTGTCCTTGCATTAGTGTTAAAAATATGGTGACAGGGACTGAGATGACAGCTTGTTCGCTCTAAAAACAGGCAGGTAACCTCCAGGTAAACTTTCTATAGTGTCTGTAAGTAAATCTCCCCTTTGTCATTGTAAAGGAAGTTGGATTGCTATGCATGCAATGTGTCCTTTTAGTATTCTGCTTATGCCAAGGTCGAGCAGCTGAGGTCTCGTTTTCATACAGTAACACCCCTGGCAATGTCAATCAAGCCCATGTGAAAAGGATCAGTGGGATGGAGAATGGGAAGGGGCACGGGACAAGACTGAGAATTTCTATGGTTAATGGCCTGATTAATAATAAATCCCCAGTCTAATTATGAAATGGTCAAATCTAATGAGATTTTTGCCACACGTTTTCTACTGAGCGTATTACGAATTCTGCTCACTCGTCTCTGCCACACAAATGATATCATCTGCATATGTCATGCTCCTTGAAGCTTGCACAACACATGAATATGAATCTTTTTGTTTTGCACATGTTGTTCCTGCTGCTTACAGGTGTTGGGGAGGGAAAATAACGAGACTGTTACTGTGTGTGTTTCTCTGAGTGACTAACAGCTGGGGTAGACAAAACCTGTGAAACGGATGCAAAACCTTCCGCCCTCTCTCACTGCTGCCTCGTATCACTCCGCTAAGCCCCTCCCACCAAACCCACAACTTTGATCGGCAGCCGAAAGAGTCGCCCTGCCTCGTGCCTGGCAGGGCTCGCTCACGACAGAGTGAGCCTCATCACGGTCCCTCACAGGCTAGATTTTCTAAAGCAAAACAGAGCCAAAGGAGTGGTAGAAGTAGATGTTTTCTCTTTCATTTTAAAGCTAAATTCTGTAACTTCTGTAAACAGCTACCATTTTGTCCACAAGTGGTAATTGCGCAATATTGATCAAATGTAGTTTAACAGCAAAACCCCTAAGTGTATTAAACTAAGTGAAGACTGTTTAATTGCTTATGATTTCAACTTTTTAATGGTAAGGACGTTTTATTTATTTTTTCAGTGTCACTTTAAGTCAGTGTGGACAAGAAGTCCTTGAAGTGCTCAGAAAAAACTGACAACTGGCACATTCCAACTGGTGATCATCATGTCATATATCATATATCATATATATATATATATATATACACACTGTTTTGGATAATGCTAGGGTTATACATTTAGAGTTGCAGTAGATTATATATAGTAACGCAACAACTATACAAGCACGTCTTTTATAGTTCAAGTTGTCTAACAGTATCCTAGGTGACTGATGTTTCTTTCTCATGGCAGAGTGGCAAGTTCATCCTACATTTTACCTGCTTTTATACCCCCCACAGCCTCAAGTCTGACTTCATACAGAGTAACACTCCATAGTGAAGGCATAGCGGGAAGGAATCAGTTTGGGAAAGCGCCTGAGTGCTAATAGCAGAGCATAGGAGCGTGACATCATGTTTAGACAGCTGGAATTCAACCAGCGGGATTCAAATTTAGACCCTCAGGTTCACATGCAGTAGATGATCCAATGACCTCATACAACATGGTATGCACACGCACAAAAACATATAATTGACATAATGACCACCTGTCAACACGCCATGACCTTTCACATGGATGAGTCAGATACACATGGACCATGCGGCCACTTAAAGGCAGCAGCTTAATTGACTTATTAATTCTTGTTGACATTCAAATGCGCATAATTCAGCCTTAACCTAAGCTAACACCATAAATTAATGTGTCAAGATGAGAGTGAATGTTGTTCGCCAACCTCCCACTCTTGGCTGCTTGAGCGCTGTGATCCATCATCTTGTGTCCTGCTTGCTTCTAAATGAATTTGATGTTATGACATTTTTGGTGAAATCTGTCAACAAAGACTTCCAAGTGTTTGGTGTGTTAGTTAATTCAACATGGTTTTAATCTCCTTTTACTTGAAGAGTCCTTTCAAACATTTTGAGTACTTACACTGCATGAAAATAGGAATAAAACATTATTTATATCTTTATCGACTTATATATTTATAATCATATTTTTTCATCTGTGATGCATACATATGTATTCTGTCACACACAATAATTCTGTGATTATATGAAAAGTCTGCATCTAAGGTCAAAACTGGGAACCATGTAATTACATTTATTGCAAACAGTATTAAAAAAACCATAAGTAAAACACAACATTTCACACCAAACAGAACAATCCACACATTGAAGGGATCCTTGAATAAAAACATTTAAACAAAACCAATATTTGCAGTGTATCTAGAAGGTTTGCGTTTCACACAACTCTGATCTGCTTATTTCAACATAAAGTCAGAAAAATGAGCTTCAGCCTATCACACATTTACTATTGATTTCCCTCTTTTCATTCAGTGATTATATTGTTTTACCTGCACTCTTTTTCTAAAGGAAACACGGTTTTGTGTAATTTTGTGTAAAAAGCAGAAACCTTAAATAGATGAGGCAGGTGTAAACAAAGCATTTATAAACTTATACACAAGAATGACATAATTTACTGCTCTGAAATGTTAGGGTACATATTGAAAATCATTTACATGATCATTATCAGGCACATCAGGTAGCTTCCTTCTTCACGGCAACACATGGATCTACAACCTATATTCTTCAGATCTTAGTTTTAATTGGTTACCATGCCACAAGTTTCCCGTTTATTGAATTAAACTTTTCCCCTGCCCCACCCAATTATACCACTAAAAATCCCATCATGCTCTGCTTGAGTGATTCACTGCTCCTCATAGAAAATGAATGGGAGGCAGTGTCTCCGCCTAGCTCTCCACATGTGCCATGGCCTCACAGTAAGACTGTCGCAAATTAATTTAGACTGTGTAATTTCTGAAGTTCAGATAACTGGATACTGCCATTCATTTTAATAAGTCAAATTAAGATTACAGCCACTGAATGATTTGGTTAAATTGGCAGGGACCTATAATGAAAGAAAAAGCCTGGCAGTGCTTGTTACCTAACACATTATGTAATGGTTGCTGTTAGGTGTGTGTGTGTGTGTGTGTGTGTGTGTGTGTGTGTGTGTGTGTGTGTGTGTGTGTGTGATGGACAGCAGACCATTGGCAATCAGGGCAAGCAGTGGAAGTGTAGCTGATGTTTTGCTGCTAAAGATTAGAATGCATTATGTCCATAAATACATAAAATATATCTTACTTTATTTGTTATTGGTGTGCAATGAGCTGCACTTAAATACATCATCATGTACTGAAGGTATACATATATACATACAGAAAGATGCTATGTCAACAGGGCAATATAACTTGGTTTCACCTGTAAATTAATATAATTTACCTTTTGTACATGGAGGTATGCAGAGCAAATGAGGAAGTAAATGATATCCTGCTGCAGTACATACAAGCAGATCTGAGCAGGTTAAATCTGAAGTCCTGGCTGGTGGCAAAAAGTAACAGATTCCACATATCACGCAGTCACTCAGCAGCAGACTGCATGGACCAAGGCTTTTAAATATACCACCCAGTCAATGCATACTGAGTGTAAGTGAGCGTAAATCATAAAAATGTCCTCTACTGAGTATTAATGTTTATTTGTTCATATGCACAAATAATTAAGTAACAAACTGAACAACCCTGGTAATAATCCTGCTTACATGCCGATAAAATAAAGAACTGTGATACACCCACATGTAACATCTCTTCTATAATAATAAAAACAGGCAAAGGCAAATAATAAATATCACTGTGGCTCAGGAAAATGTTGCTTCACTGATGGAAAGTACAATTATAGAGCCAAGTGTGATCTGAACTCCAACTATAGAGTTGAATAGAGTAACCATGTGAATTGGTGCTTCACCGTACCTGACCAGTACCTGCCATCCTGCGGGACACTGGTAAGCCATTGGTGTAGGCGTGATTTAGTATCTAGATGTAAAAAACAATATGGTGTTCTTACACAGGACCAACCAACCCACTTGCCAGACAGAAGGCTGCTATTGGAAGACTGGATTAGGTTCAATGCCAGTGATTTCATCGTTATCATTACCATTTTCATTTTCTGCAATATCCACATATCACTACATTGTGGTTAAAAGAATAGTTTGGGACATTTTGGAAAATACGCTTTCTTGCTTTCTTGCTGAGAGGAGACAAGATCAATGCCACTCTCACGTCGAGGCAGCTGACTAACTTAGGGAGGCAGTCTTTATGCTAAGCTAACTTAGCCGACGCCTGGCACTAGTTTCGTACTTAGCGTAAAATATGAGTTGCATCAAACTCTAGGCAAGAAAGCAAATAAACACATTTCTCTAAATGTCAGATTTTTCTTTAGTTTATAGTACTAAAGGCACTAAATGCTAAGTAAAAATGATGTTTAATGTAACATAAGGAGCCACTATTTGAAACAAAAATCCTATCAGGTTTAGCTTAAAACTCATTTTCATCTGCAGTCTCTTGGCATGTCATGATTAACTCATACATACTATGACAGGATAGCAGTAAAATAAACACCGGACAAATTCAAAATTATACACAAAAGTATGTAAAACTGTGACGAGATACCTCACCCTCACCCCCTCCATGTCCTCACTTTCCACCCCACTGCATAATGGTACTCAACAGAAAATCACCCTTGATACTGCCACTCACCTCCTCCTCTTTTCTTAATTCATTCCTTGTCAAGCTGTACTGACTGTGACATCTGTTCCCTACCTCATAATAAGGAGTTAGAAGAGAATGTCAACTTATTTCTACTCTGCGTATAGTGTTTTATACATCACAGATGAAATTGGATGTCAGATCTATTGATGTGCATGCACTATCTGTGTTACACAAGTGGGAGTTTGTTAAGAATGAAAAATGAGACAATTTCTACACCACAACCATCAATCGATAGTATGACTTGCAAGCACAGCATTATGCAGGTGTTTGACCACTTTAATATCACACTGGGAGTTTGCATCCTGTCTTAATGCTTAATGACTAAAAGTCTAATGTGATTTCTTATCATAATGCCTGAATGATGTTCTCCTCAGTCGTAGTGATGGTTGTTTTCAAGAGGGCTTGACTCATGCCTGTCATGCAGCTTCACAGAAATGACTGGACAGTTGACATCCAGTCGTGTGTCTGCATGACCTGTGCTGTTAAATCACCCTCTCTGATTAAAATCGTTTCACACCTCTGGGTAAAAGACTGGGAAATATCTATCATATTTAAGGCAATGCCTCAGCTTTCTGAAAATATGGTTTCTGTTTACGATTTTAGGTGACTACTCCTTCTCACAAACAAATTCTGGGATGTTTATAACCTTTCTATGTGAAGAGTTTGGAATTTCCTATTATGTGATGATCAACTAAATAAAATAAAAAGATCTTCTTCCTGCTTCCTCTTCAGGTATCCTCTTTCATAAACGCAGCACATCAAGGTCTCTGTCAGACAGAGAGGTTACATGGTCACTCAAGGCACATCAGCAGTTTAAAAATGTCTAACAGGAGAAATCAATAAAACACTTCTCCAGTGTGTCAGATATGTTATGGGCCTTAATTCACAATACAATTTGTGGGGAAATGGTGCTGATGTTACTTGTTGACATAGATGTTAAGTGGGAATGCTTCGAGAAATTAACAGACGAGAAACTGCTAGTTAATTATTAAAATGTTATAAACATAATACAAGACGCATGTCCATGAGGTACACAGACATATGTTTAGCCATATAATGGTAAAACAGTGAGTGAGTGTTTGGACCATGCTGAGCATTTATACTGTATGGGCTGCAAAGTGGTGGGTTATGCTGCAGGAAGTTTCTTTGGACGTTTTGATCCTTTTTTTACTACCGTGAAAAGGTGTTACCACTGAAACTGACATAAAAATTCAGGATAATTGTAGAGGCTGTTCTCTATGAAGGATGAAACTACCAACCTTTAAAGCCTATGGGGCTAAAAGGATAACTTTTATGTGAACTATTAATTTAATGGCTAGGTCTACTGTATATGGAGGCGCTTGCAGAGATCTCTTATAACATTTGCTAAAGTATCACAACTAAAGTCATCTTGATCCAGAGCTATGCAGCTTGAGCCATATAAGAAATAAAAGAATAAGAATGATGGCCGTGTTTTGATCACTGTGGCGGAAATCTGGAAAATGAAACCTTCTGAAACAACAAAGTATTTTGAGTATTTATTAAGCTTTCTGCGCAGAGAGGACCAACTGCTGTACACTCAAAGGGTGTCTCACAACAGAGGGCCAAGAGGATAGAAAAGCGTCTG
>JAVQJD010105628.1:0-40675 GCA_036023655.1 Nannoperca australis
GTGTGTGTGTGTGTGTGTGTGTGTGTGTGTGTGTGTGTGTGTGTGTGTGTGTGTGTGTGTGTGTGTGTGTGTGTGTAGTAGTAGACACTCCCACACCACCGCACAACCCTGCAGCAAATCGCCTGATTCTGTCTGAAACCGGCTTTACAGACTGAGTGGGAGGGTGTGATGAGCAGTGGCAGGGTGAACTCTGTTATCATCCCTTATCTCTTGCGTTCACCCCGTAACTGACAAGATTGTCTGCTTATAAAAGGCATCAAATACTTCTTTGGAATAGTTTAACGTCAGCAAGATCTTTGCTCAAATTGGAGGGAAATGTTTCATATCTTCTCTTCCTCATTTGCGTTTATCTTTGTGCATCTGCACAACTGCTTATTTCTGATGTGATATATTCATATGAATCCGCAGATCAAATCTGGCATGCATCTAAATTAATCCTTCCCTACTAGCAGCATGTCTCTGGGTCTGTCTGCGTAAGCAACTCTGTGACATAACACTGGAGCTGGAACTTGTCTGCTCAGTGTTGTAAAGTGATCATGGGGGAAAAGAAAATTCAATACCATATCCGGTGGTTATACTTTGCATTTTGATGTACAGAAATGCAATCTGTGTATGTCAAATAACAGTGAATGTGCATTTTAATAACTGGACTGTGCAATTGTTTAAATAAATCAATTTATAAAGATTTATTAACTTAACTGGTACAAAATACACATAAATAAGACATGATCATGGTACTGTAGTTTGCCTGGAAAATTCATTTCAAATGATAATATTGGACTGGAGTGCACATATGGAATTGGAGGTGGTGGTGTTGTGAGGAAACATTATGTCCCAAACTTTAGTGTTTTTTTTCTTCTTTTTTTGAATAAAAGTCAGCGTGGGTATTATTTTAAAAGGTCCTTCAGTCCAATGATATCTCAGTCAATACATGTGACTTAGAAAATTATCAAATCCATCAGTAGGTCAATGCTCAGATTCAAGTAAGACCTGTTTCTAAAACCCAGCAGAGAACAAACCATCCAATCACACAGTGACTTTTCAGAGGTGAAAAATGTAGACTGTCAAACCATGAGCAATGCCACAATTGTTTTTGAGGTATTGAAGGTAGATATGACCCCATGTTTTTAGCTGTATGGAGCCACCAGGCAAGGATCCTTCAAGCTAGCCAGATCAAATGACCAGAGTGGGATGGACCGAGCAAAGATCGAAAAGTATGCCAAAGTAGAGTCTGTCATACAGGTATTAAGTCCTTTTTAACTGGGAAGACGTCCCACGTCAAACCATCACTATGTGGGGCGTGTCCTGAGGGAAGGAGAACGCGCGTCACCCAGTGACTACAGACAAAAGACAAAGCAAAACACAGGTTACACGCATTTGGCATAGATGATGCCTGGGCACCTTAACAGAACATTACAAACATTAAGCACACCTTCTCTTCTCCACGCCAAAGAAGACTTTCCAGTTATTCAGCTTGCCATAATTGAAAGGGTTTCTGTACACCTGGCCAAACAGTTCAAGGATAAGAAAAGGAGCAATTAAAACATGTATCGCAGGTCACTGGCATTTAAAGCAATATTAAAGCTTTTTTTTCTCCCCCATTGGTTTGTGGCTCAAAATTATATCATAATAATCTCCCTTAATTTATCACAACCTGGATTATTTTAACATTTGAAATATTTAAGGTGCTCACCTTTCTTCGTTTTGCCATTCGTTTGATTTCTTTGCTATTAATGTGTCTTTCTATGCTGGTCTCTCCTCTAGATATGAGAACTGCATGCCAAAGAGTGAGAGCTCCCAGGGCCACTCCCACTGTGCTAAAAGAACAAAAACACATTTGGACTTGATCCACTGCCAAGAAAACGAAAGACAACCACCATGTCCCGGATCTGAACATACAGACAATTAACAGTATGTAGTACACCGTGTTTGGAATTGGTATGAAACAAATCTATGCACTTTAATGTTTTGTACTAACAGGAAGTGATAAATGAATTGTGAATCAAATTGCAAATTTGGAATGCATCTGCCAATCATGCTTGATAATTATTTTCTGGGTTCTTCCAGGAGCGATTTCATCCTTAATCCGCGATTTTATTTATTTTTTGCATCTGTTAGCAGCTCTTTCATTTCTCTGGTGCATTGCCTTGTGGGACATCAACAGCACGCTCATAAATAAAGCGGGTTTCGTGCGCATACTGATTTCTTTGAGTATACTTACTTTTGTCACTTTTCCAGTGTGAATACACTACACTTTGAATTAGTTTGTAATATGGACTTGGTTAACAGTAGCTGGCAAGATTTTATGAATGATAAGAGGCAACATGAAATGCATTTATTACCTGGTAAGCACCCACATGTAGATGATGCACTTATGAATCATCTTATCCTTAAAGGTGTACGGAGGTGCAGGTGTCTGATAGTTGGTCTTGACAAAAATAAGAAGAGCACATATTATATTATATTATCATAACAAACAGACAATACAAACACATGAGCTTAATAATGTTATTGTGTGTGTACTTTGGCAAATGTACCTGGCCAGGGGGGAGAAGCCCTATAAGAAGTCCCATCCCCGTCACTGGTACCCCCGGCTTGTCCACGTCCAAATGCTTAAAGCGCTAATGGATCAGCAGACACACACAAAGCCGAGCGTTAAAGACAGAAACAAGGCGGTGTCGGTAAGGAACAGTTAAGTGCCGCAGAGGAAGACACCAGACATGGAGGGAAGGTACCAGACAAAACCAGGACAACACATCAAACTGGCCAGCAACAGCGGTCCAACGGTGCGCTGCGAGCATCTCACCTCAATAGCACTGTATGCATCTAGGAACAGGTTTCTGCCACTGATGCTACAGTAGACACAGCCCAAGGTCATGAAGAGGCAGAAGGAGAAGAAGTACCGGTGGTTAAAGTGGCCCACGCAGTTATTCAACCAGGCTAAGATACTGACATTAAGGAAAACCACCATCTCTTCATATTAGGTATTATTCACATTAAGTGATTTCTGATACTGCAAAAATTATGTTTGAAATAACGTAAGCACAAAAGGATACGACAATGATGGTCCATTTTCAGAATGCACCTGCAAAAAAAGAGGAAATATTCAGTCGGATACTCTTATAGACAACTCTATATAATATATTCAACTAAGCAGTCGACAGGATCTTGGCCGACATATTTAGTCAGTTAGTTGGGCTTTTTCAAAAATAGAGATTGAGCAATTAGATATTAGCACCAAATGATAGTCACATCTCTAAGACTAAAGTCATATTTTTTCACAAACATGGTTCTATCTTTAACAAAGACTAGATTTCTGTTTTTGCATTGTGCCCTCATCTGCAATACTGAAGAAACAATTTTACAGATTTTTCAATTAAAGCAACTAGATGATGAGTTAAAGAAACCCTACGACTATAGATCAACCTAGAATTTATTTAGTCAAGGACAGCCCCTGTGCTAACCTTAGGGCTTTTTCCTCCCCGACAACTTACATACAAACATACTCCAAAGACAAACCACTAATCAATTAAGTAAATACAGAAGGGAATGGGAAAAACGAGACTAACTCACCTGTTACAGATACCACAGTGGTGTGTTCTTGCTGGTTTGGGCATGATGCATTTTTTGCACACTGCCACAAATGGACTGTCATTTTTTTCCTGAATGAAAGAAGACGTTGTTGTATTACTAAATCTAAGTCTCATTCAAGGCCAGATTAGTGAAGCCATTTGTGGTTCTGCAGTTGATACTTACTGTAGGGGGGTACCCAGGGGAAGTCTTGGTTGCCTTGTAGTAATGGAAAACAATCATGACGAGGTTCCAGTGTCCATAACAAATATGCCAAGCAATCCACGGAGGGGAGTATGTGTTGAGGATCAGAGGCAGTAGGACCATATAGGCTATTGCCAAGATTGAGCTGGTCAGTATCACCACCAGACAAACAAACACCTGCCAGACAAAGACAGGGAGAACCCACAGAGAGCTTGCTTCAGAGAAAAACGTGTAAACTCCCTTTAATTAACTGAAGCACACAGAAAAAACGCACACTCACCGTGCCAAACCAGCGGGTGACATAATCCACAGTCCAGAACACCGGTTCAAAGACGGAGTCGAAAATCACGTCCGAGTCCGTGAGAGAGTTAAAGTAAAGCGACTGCACCAGCAGACTCATGTAAGCCCACGTTTGTCTAATCCACAGAGGCAGCCTGTTCCTTCCTCTCCTGGTGCACGACCTCAGCCGCACGCAGCGCAGCGGGTGGAGCACCGAGCTGGGACACCACCACATCCTGCATCGGTGATGTGCGCACACCTTCGAAGAAAATAGGAAACACAAACTCTCACAGCCTTGTGCCAAGTTGCCCGTCTACAGCAACGCGGACATAGTTAGGGCATTTCTTTTCATTATCGCACAGTCTGTTAAATATGTTCCCAATTAAGACACAGACGCACATCCTTACAAACTGGAAGCTGGAACCAGACAGTGTGTTGGCATGTCAGCTTGCAAAATGACCAGATCAGTGAATCAATTATCAGAGTTGTTCATCGTTTCAGCTCTAATCCGGTGTATTATATCAAACTTACCAAACGCAGAATTTGGGAACTTGGATTTGTTGGCAAGATGTTTATATAACTCGCCACATCGGTCTGGGGCAAATGCCATCAGGTACACGGCTACACATTCAAAGAGCATCCGCTGGTGACTAACACAGAAATGCACTGTGTAGTGTACATGTGTGGAAACGGGCTGGCTACTTAATCACAACAAATTCGCTTTGCTGCATTCCAGACCGGGTGGAGTCTGGGTGGAGGTTCTGCAGTTAACGTTACCTGAAAAGTGAGACGGGCAGCGGTCTGGAGTGGAGCTGACTTTTGTCACAAGCAGCATTGAGATTCCCTCCATCGGGAAATGTTTGACTACCACCACAAGGCAGTCAGCGGTCGCCGCAGGGAAGCCCCCAACACTTCATTTTAATTCAATTTAAAAGACGCATTTCTGTGAACAGTGGCACAGTTAATCCACGCGCTCCCTTTTGTTTGGATGTCACACAGTGTTTTCCTTCTTTCTTTCTTTTTAAACCCGACGCTGTGTGCTTCGCTCTGATATTTACCAACATTTCAGATTTATTTTAGGGAATACTCACTGTTCTATGAAGGCAGGGACACTGCCGAAAACAACCCTTCCGTCGACATTTTCGAGAAGAAGGCAAAATGGGATTATTGCCACATAATAGCGGAGAAGAGCAGGATCAGGGACCTTCTGTGACAGTTAACAGATCTGAATCCTGATCCGGAGTTAGTGCGCATGCGCCCATTGCGCCACAATGGCGGAGAAAGGCATCCTGGTAGTCTGAGTCAGGAATTAATCCCAGCACATCACACTGGGTTGGTTTCTCCGGAAATGTACATGTATGTGCCTAAATGTCCTGGTACATGCCTCTAACCCTTAAACAGACCGTTAACGGCGACCTCATTTTATTAATAAAAAAGGTAACAAGCCGGGGGTCTGCGTCTGCGTCTGCGGGATTCTGGGATTTGCAGTTCCTACACGCAGCGGCTCTGCTAAACTACTCTCGCACGCCTGTTTGCTCGCCATGTGGAGCCCGTTGTAAACTTTTCAACCTCAGGTGTTGTCGGTCATCATGTCGTTTAGTTTTAACTTCGACGTTCCGGCACAAACAGCAAACCCGGGCGACGCGAATGGAAGTGAATTGCAAAAGGCAAAGACAGACAATGCTGCTAAATATGTGAGTAACGTTGCTTAACTAATAATGTGTTACAACTAACACGTTACTGACTCAAAGTACTCAAAGCTGTCAGTTTGTGGTTTCTTCTGACGGGGGACTTGTGCCGATCGACCTGCTGGCATAAGTAGGTCGTTATTAAAAGAAAGCCAGAATATGCACATGCAGTTGTTTGCATAATGTTGTGAGGGGAAGAAACTGTATTGCTGGTAGTGTATAACATCAACGTTGCATTCACATCTGTAGCAATGCAAGATATGCCAGGAGAACAACATTAAGGCCAGAGTGACATAAAAGCAAATCAGTAGTATCAGTGTGGAAAAAATCAGTTAATCTGTACAACAATATTCTTCAAATATTTTTTTCTTATACATATTTTAACTCAAGGTCCACCTACTGCCGCATAATGTATTTATACATAAGATTCAATGGGGTAATAAACCAGTTTATTTAGCAGATTATGTAAAACAATTTTTTTTTAAAGGAACATAATGATAAAAAAAAACTCTTAAAAAGAGAAACTAATACATGACTTGATACATTTTCTGGACCAGCTGGTGTGTAGGTGAAAACACCCTTAAGGAAGCCAATAATAATAATAATAATAATACTAATACCTAAACTCATGCAAATTAGTTTAGGGATGTATTCCTTTTTTTCAATATACAAGAAATAATGTGGCATTTACCAGTAATAATGAATGAATCATTTACACTTTTAGGTATTTGATGTTACAGGCTAGAGTTTGGAATAAATCAAAGGATAGAAAATTATTGATTTAAATATTTATCCACTTATGAATATAGACCCGTCTTGTGTTACAATAGATACAGGGGAAGTAAAACAAACATTTGGTTGCCTCTTGAATTGAGCCCCCTCACTAATACATACACACACACACACACACACACACACACACACTACGCATATGCAGATTATTTTATTGAGTCATTTCCACTGTATGAGCGATTCCATAACAATTAACATTGAAAATCTCAATTCATCTGTTAGGTGTATATCCACTAGAGAGTGTAGGCAGACTATCTTCTTGCCCATGAGCCTTGATGTCACTGGGCGGAGGCCTGTCAATAAGTCAGAGCAGCGATCATACAAGTTCATACTGACAGTAGCCTGTGTGAGTTGCTACTGTTACGTCTGACAGGCTCTGGTGTCGGCACAAAAAAAACCCCCACCAGTTATCTTTATCTACACTCCTCTGCTCTTCTGGGTGTAACTAACCTTTGACCATCCAGTCCACACATGACAGTGTTTCAGTCACACAGTGAATCACATGACGGATTTGTAACAGTCTCACGTCTTAAGTTCTTTATTAGCAGAGCACATTTTATAGAGCATAAAGAGCGTCAAAGACAGTCTGTAACGTCATTGTAAACCAGTTAACATTCAGTCAAACACAGCGCTGTTATAGATTGGTGTACAATCCAAGATCTTACATGTTTAGAATTTGGTGTTTTCACATACAGAAGGTTCCTATAATAGCACTTTATTTATTTTATTTCATTTATTTCATCAGAAGATGATGAACATGAGCCATGTTACCTGACATTTAGAGTTGTTTTAACTGATTTTTTGTCTAGTTATCAAAGCCTTAACCAGTCTGGTTTCAACATCACCACTATTTGTATTAGATGGTAAGAATAAAAAATAAGTTAAGGAAGTGAAATAAGAAAATTAGTAGGTATTGTTGTAAGTGACGGCTTTAATATATTGTGAAATTATTAACACGGCACAGTTATGACATTCACAATTCTTAGGAAATGCCTAGTAGTTTCCAATAGCTACAGTCCCTTAATGTATTGCTGGCTAAAATCTGTACTGCCAAATGTGCCTCGAGCCATGACTTGAAACACATGTTTATACAGTATGTATGTCATATATTCGCACGGAGCCATCAGACACATACGTAGCTGAGGGAATATATTTGTTTTCACTAATCGTGCATGCTGCTTTGTATTTTTTCAGATAGAGGACAACGCCAAACCAGCAGAGCCAGTAAAAGAGGCAAAAGAGCACTTTCTACAATCTGACCCACAGCTCCTCCTTATGGATGCCGTCACTGAAACAGTTACCATAGGAACTCTACCTCCTATTCACTTTCTCAACGAGACAGTTTTTGAAAAGACGGCCTCGGAGAGAGAGGACGGTGAAGAAATTCTTTCTCGCACGGCTGAGCAGAGGTCTGATCTCATCTCTGGCGTGTACGAGGGAGGGCTGAAGGTGTGGGAGTGCACTTACGACCTTCTGGAGCTGATTGAGAAAGGCGGCGAGACCTTTGGGGGGAAGGCAGTTTTGGATTTGGGCTGTGGTGCGGGGCTGTTGGGGATATTGGCTCTGAAGAGAGGAGCCAGACAGGCCCACTTCCAAGATTATAACAGTACAGTTATTGAACAGCTCACAGTGCCAAATGTAATACTAAACTGCCAAGAGGATGATGCAGCAGAGAGTGAAGATGACGAAGAAGGGAGGGGCAAGGGGAAAATCCATGAGGAAAGTGGTTGTAAAAAGAAGGTGAAAGAGAAACAAGAGGTAAAAGATGGCAACCCACCACCTAAGAAAAGAGCCATAGACCAACCCCAGCAACCATTACTAGCCAAATGTCGTTTTTTCTCTGGTGACTGGAGCACATTTCTTGCTTTGGTTAAAAAGGAAGACCCACAACCCAAATATGACATCATATTCACCTCAGAGACCATCTACAACACTGCATACTACCCTGCGCTACACGAGACCCTCCACACACTGCTGGCCCCAGGTGGACTGGTCTACCTCGCCACCAAATCCCACTACTTTGGTGTAGGTGGTGGACTGCACCTGTTTGAGACGTTTGTGGAGCAGAGGGGCATTTTCTCTTTGGATCACCTGTGGGATGGGAAAGAAGGACTGCAGAGACATGTAGTAGTCCTACATTTTAAAATGGAAAAGGACACCTGAATAAGTAAAGCAGTCCTGGATTTAATGTACCTGTTAACCATGTAATAACTGTCAGGGATTCTTGTCTTGTCTGTAAAAAAAAATTGTGATTACTACACAGTTTAATGAAAATATAAATATCTGGATTTCCCTCTAATCTTCCATATGAAGTTCTATGATAGAGCAACAGTGGTAAAACAAGGCAAAGCTGTAATAAAAAATGCTGTCTCATCTGCTATTTGCTCTTTGGTTACCTGCCTTCTTTCACTTCCTATATGGACATTTGAATATGTCTGCCAGTAAGTGAAGTGCAGTTGAAAGGGGCTGTTACAGGTCTTTAGATGCATGGGGAGGAAAGAAAGGAAATGGGCTCAGTGACCTTTGCAAGTGATTTCCCCAGTGTTCAAACAGCAGTATGAAAGCCAGGCTTGTTTCTGATGTCCGGCGCAAAATGTCAATTGCAACTTATCCCACCAGCCCAAGGATGTAGTTTGAAAGTGGAGTCTAGAGTCACTGCACATCAATGGTGGGACTCTATGGGGTCTCTGTACCTCTTATTCTAGTAATGGCTCTTCTTGATTGTTTCGGATTTTACCTTCAGTTAAAGTCACTTCATAATCTGGGTCTGCTCCTTTGCCAAACAAACAGTCATGACACATTATAATGAGAATATAAATCCAGGAAATATGTTGTGATCTTAACAGCACTATGTGGAATCCCCTTATCGCCCAGATCAAGGAAATCCATTGACTTAATCTGACAGGGCTTTTTTCTGGGGAAGTATGCATGAAGTCCAGACAAGTTTCTTGTATATGAGGTAGCTAGGTAAAGAGGATGAGGAAGTCAGAGGGGCTTTTACAGGATCACTAAACAATGAAACAGTTTGACTGTCCTCTGGCATGTTTTTAAAAAAAACAGTTTTCACCCATCTGACTGAACACAATCTGTGTCACATCCCTGTCATGTTTGACTATCACCAGAGAGAAAATAGTTATTTTAGGAAGGCTGTGTGGAATACACCCCTATCAGACTTTACCCTAACAAATAACTCCAGCTACAAAAATATTCACAGGAATCAGTCTCATCTTAAACATGCCCATGACGCAAGTAGTCCCATTCAGAGCCGCGCTGATAAATAATATTTCTTACCACTTTTTAAGGAAACATAGTGTCACCAGCTCAAACATGACTGTGCATTTCAACACCCACAGTGTGTGGACAGAATTTCCAGTCACTAATTGGGTCAATATACTGTAGTGTTAAAACACAATTTCACTCTTAGTCTCATACAAAACACCAAACACAGTTTCTGTTTTCATATACCCGGCCAGCAACCTTCCCGCGCGTCAGCTTCGTCATCATCTCTCATCTCGACAGCTGTTCACGGCCTGTGGGGGAATTCCTGGTTCCTCGAGTAGACACAGCCTTTCCCCTGCTTACTTTATGGGAACAGGGGGCAGGGCCACTCAGATGGTTTTCCTCAGAAACTATTATGTGTTGATTCACTGTGAGGGGGCGTGCTGTTCACTCCCACTGTTTCCTTCTTACTGGGAAGTGACTGTCAGGCTTACCGAACGGAGGGAGTGTATGAGAAACAGATAGAAAGAGGGAGGGAGACTGATGGGCGATGTGAAAGGTGGTAGTATTTAAGGTTCTTTGCGCCGAATGTCAGTGCTGTATCGTTCCTTGGGACTTGGAGGACATGAGAGGGTGAGCAGAACGTGCAGGTGAACTGGGGAGAGATGGCTAACTGTATGTTCATTCATTTCGGAAAGACTTGCTGCTGACTCAACGCGAAAACATCTTTTTGTTGCCATGGGACTGCTGAAGTGTGTTTAAAGCTTGACTCTGCAAGAGCACACTTCTTAGAGGCCTTCATGAGGGGATGTATTTCTTATATATCCAAGATCTGGAGTATATGGTAAGTATATAGGGTACAAAACTATCTCAAACTGGTGAATTTATGATCTATTTAAAAATATAGATGTGGCACATTTTATGTAAAATTGTCAGATATGGCTGTACTGAACTACAAGCTGCAATCATGTTTTAAGTTGTCAAATAAAAAAAAGTGGAATAGAGTTCTTACAAACAAATACCAACTTCCACATTTTCTGAGCACTGACAGATGAAGTGTAACATACTATGTTAACCAATCTGATCTATGTATGAGAGCTGTTCAGTATTATTAGTGCAGGCTTTAAGGCTGGGCCAATGCCTTCTTGTAAATGATTTCTTGTCTAGTGAAAGGCTGTAGAACCGGTTGTTTCCCAGTCCAACTGCCGGAAAGATAGGAGTTTCCTGAACATGTTCAGGTGTGGCCTTCCTTAGAAAGGTCATTGTACAGTATTACATGTATCCTTAAAAAATGTACACTGGCACTGAATAAACCACAGTGACTTGAGATTACATTGTGGAATTATCTATCTGTACTGTCGCTGTCAATATTGACTCCAGGCCTTAAATTAGGTGTTTTTTAGATGATAGAAGAAATCCTGTAATACAACACAGGTTGGTTAATAAACATACTTTGGAGGGTTCAAAGATAAATCAACTGTATGTGAGTAATCGCATTGTCCCAAAGTTCTTTTCCTGGGAGTGTACGGCCATAATCGATGAGTCATTTCATGCCTTGACCAGAGCATCAGCCCAGTGGACAGACTTTCGTTTCAGTGGTTGTGAAGAATTTACAGGAATACTTAAGTTGAAAAGAAGGTTGGATTCCTCAGAGGACCCTGGAACTGTCCACAGTCTCTGGCAAACCACAGCATTGGATCCAATCAGTCATAACTACATTTGGGAGGTTTGTTTTCCACTTCATTTAGTTAATTTCACTTGCATAAAATGGCTCTCAATCTTTTGCCAATTCAGGAAAAAGTACATACTGTGTAATACAAACGCCAACTATGATTACTCACTGTTTAAGATCTTTACTTAAGAACTGTAGCTGCCATTGTAATGACCTATTGCTCAATCTTCCAATGTAAGAAGTAGGGCTGACTTTCAAGTCATCACCCTACTTTTCTTGAGAAATAGGGACGGTCATGAGTGACTCAATCACAACGTGCTGCTCAACCACCTTTATTGCTCATTTCCAAATAACAACGTTGTTTTATTGGTTATAGATAGCTTTATCTTGGATTTATTTTATTTATACACGGTACTGATTTGAAAAGATCATTATTAATGAAGCATGAGTTGTGTTAAATGATAGCAGCTCCTGAGGACCAAATTTTCAAAAGTGCTCTACTATGAGAACTGAATTCCATAGATGGTGGCATCTTCAGGTGTCATCTATGGGCTCAGTTCTTTTGGCATGGTACTAGTCTGTCAGCCGCACAGCACCAAAGAGCAGAAACAATGACCTTCACAATGCATGAAGCGTACTTTAATCCAGCATTATTTTTATTTGTAAGTTTGTGTATAATGTTACCTTTATTCAAATGATTAATTTCAAATTGTATGTAATATTGTGAATAAAATAAACTATTCAAAATTACTCATCAGAGTTGCATATTGTACATTGCTTTATAAATTATATAAAGTAAACCAAAGTGAATTGTTTTCCTCTGCATTTCATTAACTCTCATGAGATTTTGTTTGCATTTTAAAACACTGCAACATTTAAATATTACATTTCACAGTAAAGAGTGAGAGTATTCCTACCATGCTACCACCCATGCGGACCTCCTTTGTTTCCAGGTCTTATCTCAGCTCTAGTTCCATAAAATCCACTGCCTTAGTGATGGCAGTTAGCTAGATTAGCTATAAACAGTATAATTAGATACGACAGCTAACATCCTTTTCAATTACAATATATGGGGAATTTAACAAAATTTCTAGTTGCAACTATTTTAGTATAAAATACAACACAGCATGTTGTTAAATAAAGACTAAATCAAAGATAGTTGTAGTGCACCAGTACTGGTTTAAAGCAGCATTTTTTTTGATGAACTTGTAGTATCTCAAAGTTATTCTGGGATATGCCATGCACTGTACACAGGACAATCCTGATAACCTCTATTAGATCTGTGAAAGGAATATCCACTTCTTCAATCTCCCTCAAGAAAGCACCTCTTTTAGGCCGTCTTGACTTTTGAATTTTCCACACATATCTACCACATCTATTGAACAACATTACAGGACAAAGTCCATTATAGTGGTTGTATTTTTCACCACTCTGGTTGAGTCCTAAAGTTCTCGCCTCCAGGCTCCAGGCATGGCTGTGTGTTATAGAAAGGTGGCTACTAGTGTACCTCTGCATGTGTACAGTGAGGTATCATGGTAACATTGCTCTATTGTAGTATGTAACAAGGTAATATAAATAAGAAAATGAATGCATGATGAAGCAATGTGTGAAGAATGGCTGACACCCCGATGCCTGAGGGAGGTTTAGATTACCTTTGCCTAACAGGAAACCTGTTGGCTGATAAAGCGCTATGCTTCATTACCATTACTCTTTACTCTTGCAGTCAGTATTTTGAAATAGATAACAATGCCATGATTATCACTCATCAGGGAAGTTATAATAAAGAAAAACGTAAGTTCCTCACGTGTTGTTGATGTTTTCTCATCATAAATGTGTGCTATATTTGTATTTTTCTGAATTTTTTTAATTTATTTATCTTGTCCCAAATGTTTACTTGCAACCAACTGTACAACTATGCGTTTTTCATGTTTTAGTTTATGAATCCATATTGAAGTAAAGAAATGAAAACAATGTCTAAACAATTTGCCAAAGGTTTATTAAATAACTTTAGTTTTATTGGCAATTGCAAGGCTATAGAATAATATGTAACAGTATACTGTCACTGGGGCCACTTAAATGCGTAATGAATACTTTAGATAATTTACATTTTGGTGATTATACAGAAAGCACATAATTTTAACTCAAGTAAAATTTTGAATAGGCGATTTTTACATTATGTTGCTATTATTACTTAAGTCAATAATCTTACTGTACTGCTTCAACCACTCGTTAATTGAACTTTTCTTTAAAGACCATTTGTCTCATACGTCCATCATTTGGTCCCCTGACAAAACTTTGAAGCCACGACCCTGAAATCACATCCGCCTACTGATTGATTGACAGCATATCCGCCAATTATAATCATCAACAAATCCACAGAAACCTAAAATTCCATTCCTTATTGGCCATTCATGCCGTCAGTCAGAACGTCACGCTCCTCACGCAACCAATGGCAAGGCCGCCTTTTGTAGCGGATGAGCAACAGGCGGTACAACTGCTGAGTCTAGCACAACGATCGGGGTTAAACCTGTATTTCGTTGGTGAACGTTACGAGTGTAAAGCCTTTATGATTTAGGGTTGTCTCGATTTGCTTGTAGATAGCAGAAGATAACTGCATATACGTTGTTTATTATAGAATAACCAGAATTGTTCGAGGCCTTAGCATGGATGAGGCACGGCCTACCAGTGGTGCTCAAGCCCACGGGCTGGTGCCGCTGTTTCCTCCTGGACTGCAAGCTATCTACGGGGAATGCCGGCGACTTTACCCCGCGCAGGCCAACCCGCTTCAAGTTACAGCCATTGTAAAATATTGGTAAGTAACCCATTCTGTTGTTGCGGGTCTGACACATTTGAGGCTTTGAGTTTGTGGAACAAGTTTATGTAACTTAGTGATGGCTAGACGTCTAGCTAACTGTTAGTAGAGCTGCTAAGCTAACCTTTCAGCTAACTACATCCAGGACCCACACTGTAGGTAACTTCTATGTTTTGGGGAGTTTGAAGATTCAGTATCAAACGACACCAGCTTAATTAGAAATTAATTTAAATGTATCCCACTACTTTGATAAGTTATGACAACCCAGCTAAGCTAACTGTCTTCACGTAAGTGTAATATTAAACACAGTCCGCTTACAACAGAAACATTTCTTGACATGGCCGATGGTTTTCATTTCATGCTTCTCGCAGGTTAGGGGGACCAGATCCGTTAGACTACATCAGTATGTATAGGAGCACGGGCTGTCCAGCTCAGGACATCCAGGAGCATTGGCACTATGTCAGCTTTGGACTGAGTGACCTGTATGGGGATAATAGGGTTCATGAGTAAGTACACTAAATTTAATTCAAATTCAATTCAAATTCTTTATTTGTCCCCGGGGGGCAATTAAAGTGTTGTTAAAATGTAACAACATGTCCACCAGTTGCACGGGGGAGTTTCAACACGTTTGATGGGATAGATGAAAAGCTTTCTTGATCTCTGTGTCTTTTTCACTTAATTTATTTTAAATGAATCTGTACATCAAGCCTTTCTAATGCATGCCAAATATTTGCTTAAGAGTTGACCACCTACTGACAAACATGGCACCCAATGATCCTCTTTTATTCTAGAGCATACTGTTGATCTTGACAAGCTTTTTGGCTTTCACAACCCTCATGTATATAACAAAGGAATAAAATACAGCTTAGGAAGTTGTGTTTACCAAGTTTCTCACTGTGTGTGTGTGTGTGTGTGTGTGTGTGTGTTAGATTCACAGGGGCAGATGGACCCAGTGGGTTTGGCTTTGAGCTCACCTTTAGGCTCAAAAGAGAGGTTGGG
This sequence comes from Nannoperca australis, assembly GCA_036023655.1. Classification (NCBI taxonomy): domain Eukaryota; kingdom Metazoa; phylum Chordata; class Actinopteri; order Centrarchiformes; family Percichthyidae; genus Nannoperca; species Nannoperca australis. The sequence continues at coordinate 15,236 of JAVQJD010105628.1, forward strand.
GAGACTGCACCACCAACCTGGCCTGCTGAACTCATGCAAGGCTTGGCCCGCTATGTGTTCCAGTCAGGTAAGAGCACACCGTTTCTTGGCTAAACAAAGCTGTTTAGCTATTAGTCCGATTAAACAAGCTGCATTTTAGACATTTTAAGGAGGAATTGGTTAATAACTTTAATTAATCTGAATTTAATTTGTTGAACTGATTAAGAGGTAAAGAAAAACATTGTACGTTGTGGCCCTGCAGTCTTCGTCATTCACTTGGGAAAACTTGTGTCCTGGAGTAATGATTTGTGTTTTTTGTTTAGTCACAGTTCGTTAATAGTCCAGTAAATGATTTATGTGCAGTATGGCTGCAGTTGCCTTGCCTCCTTGTCACGTCTTTGTGAATGAGAAGAATGTGTTTTTTGGAAAGGAAGCTTGTAATTCCTGTGATGCATTTAAATATGCAAGAATAGAGGAGTCTGCTGCAGGCCGCAGTCTTAGGTTTAGTGAAACATGTTTTGTGTTTGTTGGAGCTTTGGGTATTGACAGGAAGTCTAATTTCCTCTTTCTTTTCCATTGCCATTTGTGAAAACAATCCTATTAAAATGGTAAACAAGACCACTGTTGTAGTGTGTGTGAATGTGTACTTTGTGTGTATTGGGTATATACTACGCCACTAGGTTCTTTAAATCCGCCAGTCGTGTATATAATGTGCACAAGAAAGTGGTTGAAAAGGGAGGGGGCATTTAAAAAGTCATGCAGAAAGAGAAGAAGGCTATTCTCTCCAGGCTTCCCTCTCCTCACCACCCAGCCCTTCTCTTCTTTCCAGCTGGGGTCAATTTGCGCGTGGGTGGGCTGGGCTCCTGAGCTAAATGAATGCTGATTCCTGGCCATCTTCCCCCTAGCTTTTCTCCTGCAGCGAATCTGGACTGGGAGCACGTTACCTCCCAAGCAGACACATTCCTCAGATGGAAATGTAGTTTTTATGCCTTTCTTGCCACGTTCGAGTCTCGATTTCTTTCCCGCTTGCTCACTCTCATTCTCTTGCTGATCTATGTCCCCTCCTTTCCTGTTACTGTAACTTTCCATCAGGAATTCTGTACTGTCAGATAATGAAAAGTAGGAAAGTAGGACTGCTTCCCGCGGGTGGCTGAAGGTACAGGCCCAAATGCAGTCTGCAGACTAAATCTCATTACAGAGTGTATTCTTGACAACTTAAGACAGAATGTTTTGTCATACTTAAAAAAATGAATGTCTCCTTTTGTTCCCTCTTCCACAGAAAACACATTTTGTAGTGGCGACCACGTATCGTGGCACAGTCCACTAGACAACAGTGAATCTCGTATCCAGCATATGTTGCTTACAGAGGACCCACAGATGCACGCAGTTCAAACGCCGTTTGGCTCAGTGAGCTTTCTCCAAGTGAGTTCAAATATGTGATAATGCTCTTCATGGATTTCTTTGCTTACTAAGATAACGCAGACAACGAGCAGTTGTGATGGACTTGGATTTAGGATTTGGACAAAACATGTGCCAGTGTTAGAGAGGATGAGAAAAACAGTAGCCCTGCAATTTATGTCAGTAATGATAACGCAGGACACGGTAAGTTATTGTAAGACTCAGTGCCTGCATGTTGTAGTGTCTGTGTATTCTCTTTGCATCAAGTCACATCAACTACAGTTTTAAATGAATATCTTGTTATTCAACACTTTGTGACATTCATGTCAAGCATTAATATAAAGACTGAGGCAGCCACAGAATGCTAACACAGTATCATAACAAATATGATGAATTTTATCTTACAGTTGTAAAAAAAAAAAATGTTTAGATTTTTAGATGTTATATTTTTTGAAAGTACAGGCAGCAGCAGTAGTATTAAGTAACAAGATTTTAGACCCCACCCCGTCATGCTCTGCACTGTCTCCTACAGATTGTCGGCGTGTGTACAGAAGAGCTACAGGCGGCCCAACAGTGGAACGGCCAAGGCATCCTGGAGCTCATGCGCGGAGTCAGAGTGTGAGTGCAACTATGATTTTAATTTAAGTCAGATCAAGCTTTAAGTCAAATTTTTTATTTTGTGCATTTGTGTGTAAAAATAAATGTTCACCAATGCCTTTATATGACATTATGCAGACCATATCCGCTTCCGTTGTATAGTATTAGCAAATCAAATGTAGATTATTTCATTATCTATTATAAATAATAAAATCTGCCTCCAAATGGTCAGTTGTTGAACTGAAGTGACCGAAACTGAAAACACTGTTGCATCAAAGCCACTCCAGTTTGACAAATGCGTTGCAAGCAGCAAGTGAGGAGTGTAGTTACTTGTTCATTTATTAAGTGTGTTTAACTTGAGGTTGATGCTGTCTGGGACTAATGTTGATGATTGTCCTGGTTTCAGGGCTGGTGGCCCCTGGTTAATCACAGACATGAGGAGAGGGGAGACCATTTTTGACATTGATCCGCATCTACAAGTAAGGCTTTTTTAAAGGGAACCCTTTTAGTTTATGTAGTGTTATTTTACAACGGCTTGTACATTATTTTGCTCTCTGACAGAATTTAGCGCCCCCTGTTGAACCGTAATTCTTTGTGCAGCGTCTTCACATTTTTGAAGATTTGAAGAGTTTTTGTGAGTTTAATTTGACCTAGTGTTAATGATTGCGTATATTTCTTGCTCATCCAAGCAGGAGAGAGTGGACCAGGGTATTGAGACCGAGGGCTCTAACCTGAGTGGGGTCAGCGCCAAGTGTGTGTGGGACGATCTGAGTCGACCGCCGGAGGATGAGGAGGACAGCCGATCCATCTGCATAGGATCACAGCCCCGGAGGCTCTCAGACAAAGGTATGCTGGGTCCCAAAGGAGTGAAAAGAGGAGATCCTCTAATTAAGACATGAGCAGATCCAAGAATGCTTAACCATATGTACACAGGAGTTCTGGTTTCATGCTGTCAGCAGTGCATGATGGGATAATTCCATGCTGATCTTTGTCTGTGTGTTGACAGACACAGAGCAGATCAGGGAGACCCTGAGAAAAGGCCTGGAGTTTAACAGCAAGGCGGCACTACCACCCATCACCAGCCAGAGACAGAGCCACGAGAGACCTCAGTGAGTGTTCCTCCCACGCACAAACACAAACACGCTAACACGGGTTCAGCTCAGCACAAAGCTTGTATCAGGATACCTCAGTCCGCCGTGTGCAGTGACTCACTGAACTATTGTCACCATTGTTTATTAGCTACCAGCACAATATGATGGTTTCCCGCTAATTTGTTGTCTTTCGCATAGTCAGGTAGCGGCTCAGTGAGAACAATTGTGAAATATGTGCCAGACAAAAGGCCAAGGAGCTGCCATTTCCTTCACATGTAGTTCTTACTCACAGACAGCAATTCCTCGGTTGCTGATTGTACCATATCAGACTTCCTCGCTTTTATTTCCTTCTGGGTTGATATCCACTCTTTGTTTTCTCTTCTTTGTCTGTTCCACAGGAGTCGGAAGGACAGTTTGGAGAGTGAGAGCTCAGCCGCCATTGTTCCTCATGAGTTGGTCCGAACACGACAGTTGGAGAGCGTCCATCTGAAATTCAACCAAGAGTCCGGCACACTGCTGCCCCTCTGCCTGCGGTATTGCACCATTCTCCCTCCTACTCCCACACACAATATTGACCATTTTGGAATGCCCCTGGACCGTCAGATAAAAAAAACAAACATTTGTGTTGGATGGGCGCGGAAGAATGTCTCAATAAAACACCAGAGCCAAAACACATGACACCAGGGGCTTTCTGCAAGTCGGTTCCAAGCTCTGATTTTCCTCCTGCTACTTTCACTTTCATGTCACTTCAAAGTGTCAAGAAAATAAAAAGCTAGCCAGGTTTTAGTATGTCCAGTGCTACAAGTGAGCCGACCATGTTCAAAGGGAATACACCTGAAGTAAAATAATAAATGCAGCCTGTGACATGAATGGAGTGACCGTCGCAGATTTATTGTTGGTCACCTGTAACTTAAAGACAGGATCGGGACTCTGGTCCGCTGTGTTTGTTTTGCGTGTTTTGCCAGTCTGGTTTGTCTGCTTTTGTGTAAATAGGTTTGCTGTTTTTAACCTGTCTTTACTGACACTAGACGAACTAGAGAAGTCACCAACGGGTTATTGCTAGCCATTAATTGAGCCCCTGGAGTTAACAGAGATTATGTACAATGACTGGCTCTTTTTACTGTTTCCTAGGCAACCAGAAGTGTGTCAAATGGCAGGAAGTAGCTTTAGAGTGTCAAAGGTCATGACTCACTGAACTAAAACTGGGCCTTTATTATTACCAGTAAAGTTGCCTTTTTATTGTGCATTAGCTAACACATGATCAGTGGATTCTCAACAACTTCTAGTTAAGTTTCATGGAGGCTCAAAAAAGGCTCAGAAACATGCCTGCTGTGTAAACAAAAATAACAACATAATAACATTAAAAAAGACAAAGTTATTACATACAAAACAAATGACAGAATTAAGATCGTAACATTTGTGTTACGGCTTTCTCTGATATGTTCTGTGTCTTGTGAAATGTACTCATCCGTGGCTTGGTTTTTATTTATTTGGAACATGTGACATTAGTTATCGCAGACACATTTCCACCTAAGCAATTACTGTCCAAGAGAAACTGTAAGGTTTTTCTAAATGCTCCTTTGCACGGGCAGGAGACGAGGATGAACCTGCTGTATGCAGTCTCTGTCTGAGGAAAGAGCAAGACCATAGTCAGTTGACAGAGAGACCTTTTGTGTAAGAGAGGGAGAGATGTGCAGGGAGTTAAGAGTGAGGACACGGAGTAAAGGGCCCAATTATGTGATACCGGCAAGGGGCGTGCGTGATAACAACAAATGTTGCCTACAAACTATGTGACTTTTGGTATTCGAAAAGGTTGTTAAAATAGTTCAGCATTTCGAACCATGCGACAGACCCAAGTTAGGATGCCTCTGTCACAGTAGAGATTTTTTTTCCCACTTCAAGTCCATAAAGTAAACATTTCAGGTTTTATTCCCATAATAATCCACCAAACATGTTTGTCCTTGCATTGTTTTTCTTGAACAGGTGAAATCTTTAAAGCTTCATACTTCATACTGTATTGTTTAATCTTCTACAGGGGCCGGTTGCTCCATGGGAGACACTTCACTTACAAAAGTATCAATGGAGACACAGCCATTACATTTGTGTCTACAGGAGTTGAAGGAGCTTTTGCTACTGAGGAGCATCCATATGCTGCCCATGGCCCCTGGCTTCAGGTGTAAACACACAGACTAGCACATCAACTCAAAGTTATGTTACGTTGTGGTGCTTTCATATTTAATGCATTTCTTTGACCATCTTCTCTCCCTGTATAGATATTGTTGACTGAAGAGTTTGTGGAGCAGATGCTTGGGGATTTACAGGAACTTAACACCCATGAGGAGGCAAGTAAAATCCCCCGCCGTATTTTAACTTTTGTTTTGAGTTTTTCGGTTTTTTCTTTTTTTTTGTTTAACTGCTTGCCTGGTTTACCTCATATATCCTTTGTTTTTGTACAGACAAAATTACCAAAGGAGTACAGTTGGCCTGAAAAGAAGCTGAAGATCTCTGTACTACCAGACTCTGTGTTTGATAATCCACTACAATGAGACAGAGACACTTAATCACTAGAAAATACCAACAAAAACACCTGCATACACACTTCCAGAGTGGACCATCACGAACAGGAGACCTCCCAGGACCTGCAGCAACCCTGAGCTGTCAGGGCGCACAGATATGTTGTTCCCATAGTGGACTGCCAGAGACTGTTTCACTCCTGAAGGTGATCTGAGGGATGATCTAAACACTTTTGACTGTTACTGCATCCTCCAGCCCAACTGTTAACAACATTTCTCCGGAGGCTTGAATGCTTTTGAGAACCTCAAATCAGTCTGGAACCAGCCTGTCCAGATGGTTGACCTGTAGAAACAATCATTACAGGTGACACACTAGCTGTAGGGCAAAACAGGATGTTGTCATTCCTCCGGTAAGGCCTGCCAAGGTCTGAGATCCAAAATATACACCACTAATACAGTTGAGTGTGCATCCTGTGTTCACCAGACATTGTGTCCCAAGCGATAACTGGGTTACTCTTCTTAAAAACAGATCTATTTATTCCATTGGCCTTAGAAAGGACAGAAAAGTCACACGTTGATCTTTTTTTTTTTTTTTTTATCAGTGTTTTTTTCAATTGAGCTCATGTGTATAGTATTTACAAATGCTGGACATTTTTCTCTTGTGTGTTTTAAAACCAAAGTTTTAACTGTTGGCAGTCTGCCGCCAGTACTGCGTGTGTCTCGAATGTGTCATTCTTTGGTAACGATCACATGACAGGCTGAACTATGATTAACTCTTATTCACTGCCTGTTTTTCCAGGGTAATCAGACCTATGAATGCGTCCACTCTTCTTAAGCATTATGATGCGTGTTTTAAAGTTACGAAATGAAACGCATCGAGTCAGTTGTATACATTCAAAGACTGGGAACCCGTGTTCAGTGTTGTCTCCGGTGGCCACATGTTTGTTTGTTTGTTTTTTAACAGTAGGACCTGCTTGGAGTAAAATTCCTCAGTGCCTTGAGTTACAAAGGACCACATATTCTCGGTTGACTGTTAATGCTGCCTACAGCTCCTGGATTGTTCAGAGCTGTAACTTTGAAGCAAGGCTGCTGCGTTCATCGTCTGTTTGTGATAACCGTCATTGCATTCCATTTTAACACCACCACAGAGATCAGACTACTTTTACTACCGTGTCCTCTTACAAAAATGTACTTTTATACTTGGTATCTTATTTTTGTTTGCCTTTTTTATTTTATTTTTCTTCCTTCAGAGTGACAAGTGTAAAGTTCAGGCATCGTTATGGTATTTTGTAATTACTATCTTGATTGTTTCTTGATTGGCTGATTGTAATCCCAAGTGCATTAAAGAGTGTAGGCATTTACACAAATAAAGCTGCAAAACTAATCCAGAATTACAGAGGAACCTATTTAATTTCAAGATTTTGTGTGTAAATGGCTGCGTTTATACAGCCCTTTGATCCAACGCGTTGTACAATCTGCCTCCCCCATTCACACACACACACACACACACACACACACACACACACACCAACACTACCCTGCAATGTGACTGTACAAGGTGGGCTACTAGTCTCACCATTGATTTCTTCTCCAGGGACACTTCGACATGTGCACAGGAGGATAATAATGATTATTTATTTATATGACTTTCTATAAAATATATGCGCCTCTTTAAAGGGTTTATAAATAAATAGCAAATGGCATCTTTAATCATTTACTTATGCTTAACTAATGCATTTATTAATAAATACTATTTTCACTTTCAATTGCCCATCATGTCTGCAGTTATAAACATTAGTTAGTCATGAATAAGGGTCACAAGTTTGTCACTTTCTAATAAGCCATGAGCTGTTTTGTATATGTTTTGACTAAAGATGGCAACTGTCCCAGGGCCCTGGAGCCTGATTGGCCCCCGGAGTTGGTTTTGGCTATTTAATTGCTGCAAATGTGTTGGTGAAATTAGACCACTCATGTAGCATATCAACTAAGGCCTCACTAACTAATTACATGTCTTTTAGAGGGGTTCTGGGTCAAATGTTATTATAAATACTTTATATTGGGCTCACATGGTGCAGTTGTTTAAATCAAATTACCACGAACCAACACGTATTGTTACACGTACCAAGAATTTTTGTAGCATATAGGGCAAATGTTTGCCCTGTGGCCTTCTAACGGGTTAATCTGGACTTTAATTAAAAGCTTGATACAAAGACAAAGCACACTGCGTGCAAGAAGAAAGTAACCACAAGAAAGAACGCTGTTTCACAACCTAGCAACCCAAACGCTGTTCTTATTAATAATTAATCTATAAAGTATGTGTATCCTAAATGATTTAACTATTAACAAAGCGATGTTAACCATTGTTAAAGCCATTAGTTACAATTTATAAACCCCTTATAACGGGCGCCTTATTAGAAAGTACACCAAATATCAAAACAACACAACGGTTGAGTCTTTTTTGTATTTTTTCCACGTGTGATTCAGTGTTTGAGTGTTTGTCCTCGCGGTCACGGGACTCCACTTTCACAGGAGCCGGTGCCGCTATAATGACAGGTCGCACCAAAGCGTCTCCCGGTCGTTTACGGTCTCTCCGGTAGAGTTTGCTGTGGCCGTCGCGTCGCCTTCCTCCTCGCGGCTCCTCCCCGTCTATTTATCAACTCCGTGACGGGTCACGTTATCTGAGGGAGGAAGGGGGTGGGGGGGGCAGTCGGTGTGAAAGCACTGAGCTCCCTACCGACGAGTCACAGTCCGCCCGCACTTACCACCAAATATTAGTCAAAGAGTTGACGGGAAGGCGAAAGCCGACGGATAACAGCCGAGAATCAGCCGAGAATCTCGGCGTAAGCGGCGCGGCGGACCGCCGGGATCCAACCGGAGCAGCCGGAGCTCACCGCGGGCTGAAAAGCCAAGCTCTACGGCTTTTATAGGTGCACCGGAGTCTGCCGACGACATGGAAGATAAATAGTTGGTAACGTTGCTTTTCTTCCATCAGAATCAACCCGACGGGTTTCGTTTGACTGACAGCAGGAGAGAGTGTCTTTGCCTCAGCGGGACGTTTTATCAGACAGAGTCCCACCGCCTGCGTTATTCCGTAGCAAGTTGTCACTTGCTTTCAAACGCCACGGCTTGTATCGCCCTGTTGTAAGCCCCCCCACAACGGAAATCCACAAAGCCAAATGTTAGATTTGAACTCAACGTAATGTGAATGGTTGTGTTGTTGTGTTTGTTGTCACCGTGTCGGTAGTTTGGGGACGTGTTGTCGAAGTTTCACCGCGGTTGCACTTCGTTTGACGCTTGAGTTAATCCTTTCGAGTCAGTCGTCGCCTGCTAATGCTCCCATTTGCTAATTGTTGTGTCATTGAAATACTCTTCATACGCCTTTAGGCTCAAAATATGTCCTCTACCTGTGGGTTTGCCTGCCCCGCGTCAGATCTCGAGTCAAAGTAGAAATACGATTGTGGCAGTGTATTTCTTTATGCATTTCCAAAACGAGCGCACGGCAGGCGGTGTTAATCCATACGCTGCTTGCAAAATAATTCCCCGTTTTTCTGCTTCCCCCCCCCCCCTAGCCACACCACATCAGTGTTGATCCAGCTCAATCATGGATGCAAATTGGAAAAACTGCTTCGAAGAGGAGCTGCTGTGTCCCATTTGCCTGAACGTGTTCGACGAGCCCATCCAGCTGCCGTGCAAGCACAACTTCTGCAAGGGTTGCATCTCCGAGGCGTGGGCCAAAGACGCCGCTGCTGTCCGCTGTCCCGAGTGCAATCGCGACTACGACCAGAAACCCCCGCCGGAGAAGAACTTTAAGCTCGCCAACATAGTGAAGCGGTTTAACGCGCTGAACACCGAGAAAGTCCCCGCCGTGCTGCACTGTGTCCTCTGCAGACGAGGCCCCCCGCTGCCCGTGCGGAAAGTCTGCCTGCGCTGCAAGGAGCCCTGCTGCCAGATCCACATCCAGACGCACCTACAGCAGCCGTGCGCGGCCCCGGGACACCTGTTAGTGGACGCGGAGGAGCTGAGCGCCTGGACCTGTCCCAGTCATGAGGAGTACAGGCTGCTCCACTGTGAGGAAGAGCAGGTGGCCCTGTGTCCGTTCTGCTGCATCTCTCACTGCACTAACCAAAGACACACGGTCTGCGACGTGGATAGCCAACGCATACAAATGCAGGTACATACATCACACACACACACACACACATTCTCCTACTCCCCCGTTCTCTTGAAACTATCAGCTGGCTGGCAGGTCACTGTCAAAAGATTTGACATGATGCACTTTCTTCTTTGAATTTCAAGGAAGCAAACATTTCATTCAGTTCCCCAGTCCACCAAGGCCCTCTCGTTTTTTGCCTCTTCCTTTAATCTCATCTGATGTGCAAGGACCGGACAGGTGAAAGCCACCCCTCCGGGTAGATGACGGCACGCGCGTGCAGGCACACGCAGACACACCTCGCGCGCTGCTTTTAACCTTGATCAGTCCACCCATCCCACGCCGCCACGCCTTCTCATTAGCCGCCCCTGTGCCCTTCGGGTAAGTGCTGTGATGCAATCTGCATCCACCGGAAATGATGATCCCTGTGCAGAGGGGGCAGATCCACAGCGTAGGATGTTTGTGGAAGCTACCCTGATCAGTTTGTTCATTTAGACAGTATCGCCGGTAAGGCTTTAGAGGCTGATCGATCAACTGACGGACTGTTTTTTTGAGAAGGAAATGTGGTGATTTGTGAAAAGGTTCACATGCCAGCAAGCTTTTGCATTATAACCATTCCCAGGAGACAAAGGAGGGAGGAAAATAGATTCTACAGTGTGTGAATAACGATCTGTCTTGGCAGGGTCGACCTCAGGATGCATGGAGGAATGTGTGTTATGACTGTGTCCACGTCTGTATTATCGTCAGTCCTATACTTTTATTTCAGTTCGCTCTCTTTTCACAAGTCTAATGTAAGTGGCAAGGTGTAAAAAAAAAAAATATATATATATAACCACCCACACTGCCTTATACACATTTCTTCCCTGTTCCTCTCTGTCTGCGACGGGGCGGGAGTGAGAATCACTTTAGTTTTAGCATCTGCCATGTTGCGGGCTTGTTGAAAGGTTTGGTGATCAAATTATTACAGTCGGGGGGAAAGTTACAGAGGCATTTCTTTCCCGTGTGTAGTTCGTAAAGTTCTTAATCTGTTGAAGTCTTTGGTGCAAACTGTTGCTCCGATTCCGAGCTATTATTGGGACAAAAGATGTCTGTTCAGCCCTTTCCACAGCTGCTCTGTACACACAGACATGCACACACCCACCCATCTTTCTGTTCTTTCCCAACTGTATGTTCGCAGGCTAAACGGAGTCATCCAGGACTCAGAGTTCCTGGCTCTCCTCAGATTAACACCGTCCGTTGCTTTGGCCTCCAGAGGAACATTGCACCCTCATTTTGATAAATGTGGCAATAGCCAAAAGTTAGGCTTCTTGTGTGCTGGGTCATTTCGTTCAAGGAATTTGAGGCCAGAGTTGCTTCTCTTCATTCCTTACTGAGAGGTTCTTCTCCTTGACAGTGCCGTGGTCTATTTCGGTAAAAGGATTTTAAATTCCCCTGGCAACGCTCGTGTTGCGTTTGGGATAAACAAAGAGGAAAAAAAACAATGTAGTTATGTTCATATCTTTGGTTATCCTTGGCTCTCTAAGGAGACTTTTACAGTAACCTTTTGCAGGCGTGCTGGTAATTTCAAGACGGGAAAGGAAGAGTAATATAATAGTAATGTCGTCCCTGGGACAGGCGGAGGAGGAGCCCTCCCACACAACCTCACCTTGGTTTTCTGAGGCACCTCAGCAGGAAACCATCGCTCATGGTAGCTCTGCCGTTTGCAGTTTCTTGTATCTGGGCTGGAGTGAGTCAGTTCCCCAGAATGCTGAGGGCAGTCCATTGACATCAGACGTGGGGAATAGTTGTCAGTTGATTGTGAAAGAGGCTCTCTGTTCATTGAGCCTGAGGCTCCTCATTTAAACATGAGCTTCCTGGCAACCCGCGGGTGTCTGGATGCCTAACTAGGACAGTGGGGAAAGTGATCATTGACGGGTTTAATCTTGATAAAGGTAGGCTTTCACACTGCTACAGAGAGATCCGCATCCAGACAGTTCCCTCCTGTCCCCTTATGCTATTTCAAGCACACAACAACAAGACAAGGAGGGCACTGAAGGGAAAAAATGGCAAAACGCGGAAGACACAGTCGTTGAGCAGAAGCATCAAGGCACAGAAAAGCTGTTACCATGATGGGAAGCCAAGTCACATAAAGCAGTTCATGCATCGTTTACAACAGCAATAACCCAACTAAGTGTTGCTTCCTGTTTTCTCACAGTCACACACAAGGTACAAGGTACCAGTGAGCTTTCATGCACTGTGTTAAAACAGAGATTATTAATGCAAAGTGTGCTGGGTTTAAAGTGCTGCGTTAACAGCACCTGAAAAACTGGATGAACCAAGAAATGCAGCCAACTTCCAAGGTACCAAGTGAGCTTGCAGGGCAGAGTCTTTCCTTATGGGTATTATCAGATCGTTTCAGCCGAAACTGCCTGTACAAGCAGGTGTGGGATGTGTGTGACACAGGATCAAGGACCACTTTAACCAGTCTTATATGAGAGACGAATATGTATTCAGTATATACTGAGCATGTGCTTAGAACTAGTGTTTCTAACCTAATGACATGCATGTAACATTAGCCGCTAACGGTTGCTAGTTAGCAGAACTAAAGGGTGCCTGCTTGTGTGTGTGTGTCTTTTTAAGGCCCGACAAACACGATGACACCAACAACTTTTTGTCATATGCTCCAAAACATGAAGAATTTAGAAGAATAGTTTCAGAGGTTCTGTGCTTTCTGAGGCTACAGGGAAAGTATCTGTGCGCTCTCTTACCTGGTTTTCTGGCCACGAATAACAAATAATGCAAGTGCATTCTTGATTCCTCTAGTCCCCTTTAACACAGAGACTCAACACTGCAACAGGGATGCAGCAGTTAATGCATGATCACTTTACCGGAAAGGCAATGTTTTATTTTAAGCACTTAAAGCTGCACTGATTCATATTTTTATACAAACAATAGATCACATGACCGTGTGTGAGACGAACCCTCAGAGAATGATCACCCAACTCTCCAGTTCCCCTCAGCTCCGTGGAGCTTTTTAGCATCTTTTAGGTAATTGTTTTAGTGTGTGCGTAAGCAGAAAGTGTAAACGCTTGTTTCTTTGCATTGTGGAAGTTCGGAGAGCGTTACATAGTGGATATATTCACACACTCAGAAGGAAGACACTCGAATGGCTGACAGGAAATGTTGTGCACTATATAGTAAATAGGGCAGAGCCCAGACTAGCTGACATTGAGGAGCATTTAGTCCAACATTTAGCCTGATATAAGTTGGTGGAGACCAAAACAGAGCTAAAAGGGGAATGAATATTGGACCTACATGACGCCAAATGAATTTTAATGTCTGTCTAGTCTGCTGGATGTGTAATTAGGCAACTGTTTGCAACAACTTGATATGGTGATGATATGTCAGTGTGTGCTGACAGGTTGTTCCGCTGCCCCTGACTGGCTCAAACAAATCAATGTATGCTGCTTTAACCGTTTAAAAACATCTTTCCTTTATTATGTTGTCTTTCCCTTGTTAGTTCTTCCATTGTCACTAGTCCAAAGTCTGTCTCATAATCCAAGTTATCTCAAATTGTGAAACATGGACCGGAGGAGACAGAAACATTTCTGCCGTTTTGCAGGTGACGAAATTGTCAACACTCTCTGAAAAGTTTTGAACAGTTTATAAGAATATGCAAACAGTTGGTGTAGTATTAGATATTGGCTAGTATCTTTCGTCATTTAGAGTCTCTTTTGCTGTTTTGTTTTGGAAACCATGTGGACTGTTGGAAGCGTTCAGTGTTGAATAGTAAAGTGGCCAGCCAGTTGTTGTACATAAGACTCCATGAGTGTTGTAAGCAGCTGAAGAGGCCTGTTGCCGTGATACCACAATGTAGCTACCCTGAAACTTGCTCACTAGAGACCGCAGGAATGTCCTCATTCTCCCTATCTCCCTATCTTCTTTGCTTCAAACTTTCTCTTCGATGGTTTCACTCTCTTTTTGTATGTCTTTCTCACTTTCTTTCTGTCCATTCTTGGCATGTGCAAGCAGAGCCCCACAGCACTTTGCCATGCCTCCCCGTTCCCTTTCTCCCGTGCACACTCATGCGGAGGGAGAGAGCAGACCCCCGCGTTATGCACACAGACATGACAATCTGTCACTGACACAGAGGCCAATGCAAACAATGGGAGCAATGCATGTGGCAAAATGAGAAAGCAGAGAGGGCACCCCGCTTTTTGCTCCCTCACATACACATTAGCTTTCACATATAAATACATACACAAGGCTTTGTTGCCATGACAGCGGGTTTTCTCTTATTTGGGCATTGGTGCCTTTCCCATGCAGAAACAGTTCATTAAAAAGCGTACCTGCCCTCCCCTGTTGGAGCTGTCAGCCTGTGACTGTAGATTGATTTCCTTCTCCTACAGTAAAGGATTATGTTTACCAGCTCTTTTTGCACTCCGATTCAGTAGGCAGGTCCCAACAATGGACTTCACTTGAAACTTAGAAGCAGTCAGGGATGGATTTGTGCAATTGTGTTTGCTTTTGCTGGTACTCTCATAATAGGTAAATATATGTGGTGGTGCTGGCAGCTGTTGTTTGCTCCGTCTCATCAGGATTGTGGAGGACGTTGTCTTAGTAGCACCCGGGTTTGCTGAGGTCACTGCAGAGGCCTGAGTTTTAATAAAGAGGGTGTATATATATTCTTTTTCTATTGCGTGTGTGTTGTTGTGGTTCATCTATGTAATCCATCTCTCGCATGTCATCTCTCCACAGGCCATGCTAATGAGGCAGCAAGACAGACTGGAGGGTCGTGTTCAGAACATCGATGAGCAGCTCACCAAGCTGGAGTCAGACAAGACGCTGATGAAGGTGCAGTGCAACACACACACACACACACACACACACACACACAGGATGTACACTTACAGACACACAATTCTCAGCATTATCAGTACTGGTTACTTAGTTCATCATGTGGGTTTTGTGCTCTAATCTGCACGTTGCTGTAATGGAATGACTCTGTACCTTTTGTTCGCTGTTGGAAAATGTAATTTGTCTCTAGCTCTGAATGGGTGGAGAATGCATTTTACAAATGACTTTCCTACATCAGTGCTGAACAAGAAAAGCACAGATTCCACAAAATCCTTTAATGTACAATAACTGAACACATCAATTTATTTTATGCGTATTGAAGCATCATTTCTTTTTCTTTTCAACACAAGGCTTTACTTGTTTTCTGCTGAATGGTGTTAATGATAATCTATGTAGTGTAGATGCAATTTCACATTGCACTTTCAGGGTACTCGTAGGAGATTAAAGAGAAAGAATAGTCAAACTTGATGAAATCACTTATCACTTGAAGTGATAACCCACGTGTAATCTTTCTCAGACATGACGAAAGACTTTCTAGGACTATTTTCACAAGCTGAGTTGTACTCTCTATTGCTAGTAAATTCATTTTTTGTAAAAGTACATGTAAAAATGTAAAAATAGGTGGCGTGCCCCGTAAACCTTTTGTGTGACTGCTCCACAGGATGCAGTGTCTGAACTGAAGGAGCGTGTGAGAGCCCAGTACCAGAGGATGCATGCGCTTCTGGAAACGAACCAGGCTGAAACCGTGCAGACGCTGGAGAGCACTTTCACCATGTACGTGAGGAAAAACTCCCAGCAGGTCCTGCAGCTCAACGAGAGGCGCCAGGAAGCGGAAAAACTCCTGAGCTCGGTACAAACGTTCTTCCAAAGATCCGACAGCATTAACTTCATAAAGGTACAAATCTGCACGTCTCTTTCCGTCCCTCCCACATGCATTCGCGTCTGCGCAGCCACACAAACACACTTGATACACACAACAACTGAAAGTTTGCGGCATTTGCATTCACGGAATCAAATGTTGGATTTTTGAACACAAAAAGCACTGTCACACAAACCTGGTTTGCAACAAACATTGATGCACGTACACAGACACACCACAGCGGGCCCATTGTCTGTATCGTGTTCTGTTTTCCTCATAGAGGCTGTTAGTGAGACGTTTAAAGACTGATGGTGGGTTTGAATGACGTGCGTCTTATTGTCTTTTTCAGAACACAAAACCTTACCAGCTGCTAATGGACAGGTAAGCAGTTCTCTTTCCACATGATTATATATAGTGTTTAAATTGTGTTAGACAAGGGCTATTCTCATTATATATACATTTCATTATTTTATTTCTAAGAAACTGTCCATTTCTTTTAACTTTAACGCTTTCATGAACTCTTTTGGGTGCACTGACCCTCATTCTGCTGTCACTGAGGTTAGAACCGTTGGTGATCAGATATTCTCTTCCCAAACAATTTATTTTTCATCTACCTGTATTTTAAAATCCAAGAATTATCCTTACAAAAGTAACCTTTGCTAATTGGGAGAACCCTAGTAAGGAGGACTATTCAGTTAACCAGCCTTGTATCTTTATTTGCAGAATCCTACTCAAAATATGTATACATAAAGGAGAGCTTTGTTCTACACTGTTGCATGTAAGATATACGGCAGTTGACAAGCAAAGTATGCTTCTAGTCTTCCAGTCAAATAGAAAGCAAGTCTCAGGGTGTTCAATGTGTCTTAACCAAGGGCACAAATGGCTTAATGAATCTGGTCCACAGTGTTTTATGTGTGGGTCTCACTTTTTTTTTTTTTAGGTCAAACTCGCACCTGGCTAGTGCCATCCCTCCACTCAGAGTGGGCCAGCTCAACTCTCATCATTTGCTATCGGAACTCTCAACGAGAGAAAAGAACCTGCGGAAAATGATGGAGGGTAAGAATAACATGCAATGAATAAATAAAGACGAGGGAAAAGTGTATTTTAAGATATATTTAAAAACAATTCCTGGAATGTAGTAATAACTGTTAACTCTTTCTGCCCCACTACTTGCCGTTCTCAGAACCGTTTAATGAGGCGCCCATTCTTGAGATTGTCCAGTCTCACAGCAGCTCTGCTGGCTCCCACGTGGGGACTAGTTCGGGCCTACAGAAGAGGAAGTATGGCATGGCTTTCCTGGAGAGTAGCACTGCAAACTCTGCCTCCCAGGATCCTCCCCCGCTGCTCTACAGCAGCAAAAAAACCTTTCTGGCTGACCAGAGCCATCGTGCTTCATCCATGTATTCCTCTGAAGGCCTCTCCCAGAATGCTCACACTGGCCCCGGCCATAGCCGACTCCTTGACCCTTCAGCCCATCACATGGTGGGTCTAGGGTCCGGCTCTAGCCACCACTCAGGGACCATATTCTCCGCCTCCCACTTCCCCAGCGGGGGTGCCTCGCAACAAGCCATGTACGAAGGGAGGAAAGTGCTGATGTGTACTCTGAATAACTGCTGCTGCTCCAGGGCCCCCGCTGCTCATGCCCGGCCTCCGTACCCAACATCGGACTCCTTCGCCTCCATGACCTCTCAGGAGTTTCCCCCGCATGCCCCGCTACCTGCAAGCCAGCCGCTGCAGCATTTTCCCATGAGGGGACTGATGGAAGCCTCACAGACAGCCAGGCACCCTGACTTCTACGGGCTGTACGGTCAGCCTTCAACCAAGCATTACGGGACCAAGTAATGAACTAGAATCTGCATTTGTTCCGGTGAATTAAGTCAGAATTAGCGTCAACAAATTTCCAGTGTTTGCTTTGTGTTTCTTTCCAGTTTGGTTCACAGACAGTGTCATCGGTTTGTGTCTCCAGCACGCCTTCTTCCGTTTTTCTGACATTTACTTGACCCCATTTTGGGAAACCATGCCCTGTTAACTTTGGTAGCCCTGTTTACTTCCTAAATCACAGTGACAGTGGTAATTCTCTCATTTGAAAACGCAAGTTTGTATTTTTATTTATTTTTTGTTTCAATCCAACTGGAAGCGCTAATGTGAATAATGTAGTCTTAAATCTAAAGAAACAACATATCCTTCATCACGAGTCCTGACGTGGGACTCCAGAGACTTTAGTGCCTAAAAAGACTGTTAACACGCTCTTATTGTACTTGCAAGTTCTTAGCTCTTGATTATTTCCTGTTTGCGGCTGAAAGCATGCAGGGAGCCTCTCCATGCACCCCAAGGTCCATGTGGCTTTAGAAACACACTGGACTTCAAATGCGTGTCAGGTTTTTCATTAATTTTTATACAAGATTATGAATAAACCAAAATCTGTGGAAAATATTGAATAAATATGCCTATTTACCTTGTGTTGTGTTTGAAGCATTGGTTTACAGAGTTTAAAGTAACCTTGTGGGCCTTTATCCGTGGTTATATTGTACACTTTAAACCGAGTAACACATCTGTTATTTTAAATGTCATGTTTGATTATAGTTTGAGGTCTGTTTGTACTGAGAAGCACATTGTGCGATTTGTTTAAAGGTTTTACAATTTGACTCACTGGGTTACGGTTGAAATGTCAGAGCTTCCAGCAAAGCCACTATTGCTGTGCATCCCACCCTGAAACTCACCCACAATCTATTCATAGGTTAAGGCTTGTAAATGAAAAAAAAAAAAAGAAATGCACTGGATTACCACATGTTTGAGATCTACTGCATTCAGAGGAATCTTAAGGACATGGTGGAGGAGGTTTGGACAGTGATTTGTTACAGACCGGGCCACAGCAGGCCTATTATCTGCCAATTTAGGACAGTTCACTTCCTTGTCAACATCCTGGTCTCGGGCAAAATCTCTGTGTCATCCCTCTTTGTCTCATTATTGGAGCTTGTTGTCAAGTTAGGTCAGAGAACAGGAATAACTGATGAGCAGCACCTCCTCCCCTCGCGTCTGTCTCTTCCTCTCCCGGGGTATCATTTGCCGGGGCTCGATGCAGAGGAGGAGGAGGAGGGTGAGAGCGGCGGATGATATAAGTGCAGAGTTTTAATGAGGGCTGGGACAGCATAGTCATCTACTTATCTGTCACTCATACTCCTTTCATCATCCCCCCCCCCCCAACAGCGAGACAGTGAGATAGAGGGAGCGAGCCGAGGGGCGGAGTGGAAATTGCTAGAAAGGGGGAGGGGGGGGTACATAGCAAGTGAAGCACATCACTTATTTATGGGTTATAAAATGTTCTGCCATCCCTTTTCTTTTGTCCAGTTTGGTCGTAGATTGTATTTCTTCATTCAAATTCAATAGTGTTAATACTAACATCGCTGATATCCTTTCCACAGGAGCCGGCCCCCTCTAGCAGAGAACACATGAGGCAGAGGAGTAGGAGGAGCGGAGGTTTAGTTACAGTGTGGCATGAATCTGACATTTATTGTGTGTGTGTGTGTGTGTCTATAAGCCTATTAGCATTCCCCTTGAGCAGTTCCTTCTGTGTGTGTTATTAATAAAACATACAGTAGATATCCTGAAGGAGGCCATACCATTAATTTAATCCATATGAATCATTTCATTTATAGCTGCATATTTATATCAACCATGCCATCTTAAACTGTAAAAACTAAGACTGAATTCTGAAAATCTATTTTATTGACAGTTATTGAAAAAACATTTGGTAAAGTCTTCTTGAAACATATCTTGAATCCACGCTGCAGATCATTACACAGTCTAATTAAATAGTAATTTATCATTCTTAGTATTGGCACACACATTAAGCTTGAAGAAAGGTGTGTAGCTTTGTGTGTGTGTGTGTGTTTGGTTTGTGCTGCCTCTTGTGCAGCTTTGGTGCGAGTCGAATCCTGTTGTATGAGTGAATGTGTGCTCAGGTGTCAGTGCACAATCAGCCAGTTACTGTGTGTTTCCTCATATATGTGCAGAAGTAGGCTCTGTGTGTGTGTGTGTGTGTGTGTGTGTGTGCTCAGTGAGGTTACATATAGGGTAAGGGGTGATGCACTTGACAGCTGTGCTCTGTTGTGGCAGGTGTGTTGGAGCTGTATATGTATGAGTACGACATGCCCCTGCCTGCAACAGGACGTGAGCATGTAGTATGTGTATGTGTGTGTGTGTAAGTTTTCAATTCATGGGGAACTGTCAGCTGTTATGCAGCTGTTGTTTGCGTGCTTTAACCAGTGTATAGAGGTACTACTGGGGTTAGAGTGGGCACTATTTCTCTCTTTTTCTTTCTTGCCCAGCAATTAATGATATTTCTCAGAGCATATTTACGTTTGATGAAATGTGGATACTGTAACAGATGTTGTAATAGCTCTGCAACATTTGCATCAAAGCCACAGATCCACTGCTGCTCAAGCCAAAAGAGGATGTTTTATGTAAAAGATGTCATTTTACAGACAACTATTGTGTCTTAAAGGGAAAATCCACCCTAAAACACCCCAGATTCCCTCTTTTAGAATGAAAGAAAAGGGCTTTGCAGATTCACCATGTTGCACAAAGGTTAAATAATCCAACAGGGTGAATACAGCCACAAGAGGGTGGGGTTAAAGTAAGTATTAAAAGAAAGTCTCCAACTCACAAATAGAAACTGGATGTATAAAAACACTTAATCACAGAATAAGTGTGTCCTGAACGTCACAGTCTGGTGATATATAACAGCTGAAGAGTATCTGAGGGTGGAGTTTTCCTCTGTAACTCCGGCCTTTGATGAATATTATTGACATAGCCCCATTACATTTGCACAGCTTGCAGCTTTCGTAACCGTCCCGTCAGTTCAGCAGTGGATGTGAGAGGTGGCTGACATGGCAGCCTTATAGTACGTGGAATAAATGAGTGGCTATTAGCACTATTAGTCCGGACACACGCAGTCTTAGCGGACCTCCCGGCAACAGTGACAGGAACACGGACATATACAGCATAATGCATACAGAGTGGCTATTCATCAACCATTATCTGGTAAGGCCTTTGAAATCTGGGCCAAAACTCCAATCCAGGATTGCAGTGTATACTCACACAGAGAGGGCAAAACATCAAAGACAAAGAGCCATGGCCAATGTTTATTGATCTCCAGGTCTATTTTTGCTCGTGGAAATCATTGTAACAGAAACCAGTTCTCTGTGGACTTTCAGCTGAAGGGAAACATCAACACGGCGCATATGAGAATGAGGACACGAAGGGTGTGTGCAGGTGAGCCGTACCAGTGGATATGTGTTTGTACGTATGAATATGGCAGGCACTTCACATCAGAAATAAAGGGCATTGCAGAGTCCCTCTGTGGAGAACAGCTGTATCAGGTTTTGAGTGAGCAGTGCTTTGGTTGTTGCCATAGTAACTTTGAACTGCAATGGAGTGACACATGTGGAGTGACAGGTGGAAACTAATCAAATATATTTTGCACTGCACTTGTAAGTGTCATTTTATGGTCACTCCCTTTATTATTACACTTTTTCGCCCCCGCAGCTTTATGCTTTTAGGAAAAGTTCTCGTTTTTTACACCGCCACCTTGTCTGCTCGGGATGACGTCACGGTGACGCGGCAGCAAACGGGAAGTCGTTTCGGTCAGGTGTTTACCAAACTAACGTCTCAGATTAGCTTCTCCCACGGATGCGCTGTTTGAAGAGGCACTTTAAAAAAAATACAAAATAAAAAGTAGAACAGAAAGTGCGAGTGTGGTCAGAGAGGGAGCGTGTCGCGGCAGAAAAACACAGATCAAAACGTTCAAAAGCCCCACTCTGTTGTGTTTCTGCGCGCGCAGGCACGAGAAAATCCCCCACCTTTGCCTCTCTCCAAGTCAGCTTAGCGACCTTGCTTCTCTTTCTGTTTTATTTGTAGCGTTATGGTGTACTTTCCAAAGTCATTACTGGAACACGCGCAGACTGAGAGATCCAAACCCTTTTGAATGAAGTGGGTAATTGGACAGCATGCACGTACTTTTTCAAGTAGGAGTGTAATCTTCTTACAGCAGTGTTGTATGTCTTCTTGGTAAATAAATAGTTTTATGTAAATGTCATTTTAGTTTGACAGCCAAGAATGTGATTACTAAAAGTAGGCTACTGGAATCTTTACTACTTATGTGCTATGTTTGAGGTATAGGCCAATAGTATATTTTCCACTATGCACAAGTGTATTCATCAATGTGTTTATTGCCCTTAATAGTTGAAAGGTTAACTTAAAATTAGACTTTAGTCAGAAATATCACTAACACAATCAAGTTGGCTCACACTACGTTCCTAAATTAGATACCAGAGCAAACAGACAGATAATGTCTTGTTGTGTATACTGTTTTTAGTGAGTGTTGTCTTACAGTACAGGCCACAATAGGCTACATTAGTTAGAGATACATCAATCTGTTTCTTTTTTTAAATCTAGTTCTCTCTGCAGTGGCCTTAACAATGAACCCGAGCCGCTTTGGCATTGACTCTCCCCAGCGGGATCAGAGTATTTTTACTAGCTGACTGAAACCCTTCTTCAGTATCACTTACTATAAAACTGTCCTACTGGCTAATGCCACCCCGGACCAGGTCAGAGATCTGGTTGTGGACAGCTGCAGGTAGACAGACAGACAAGACACGGCCCTGGCAACCATGGCACATATCTGGAGGGATTCAGTCAGTCAGTATGAACAGGAAGTGTTTTGAACTGCGATATGTTGTTTGAATGTGTGTGTGTGTGTGTGTGTTTTAGAGTGGGCAGCGATCCGCCCGGCACCCAGCGAAGAGCAGCTGTTCTACACTGAGGAACCACACGCCTCTGCCTCCCTCCTGAACACTGGTAAACTATGAAGTCACGTCATTTCAGGTGCGCCCATAACTCAAAGTTCAGCCAGGCGTTGGTGTTCTGGCAGTGGGTGAACCAGTCTTTCAGCGCCTTGGTTAACTATACTATGCTGCATCACTTTATTTCTCATTATATGTCGAGTTTTTTTTGTTATCTTGCTCAATTAGCTAAAAATGAGAGACTCAGCAACCTCTGGCAAAGATGAAGCTGGATTCTTTTCCAGTTACATGATTAGTCTCACTGTACTTCATGGGATTTTCCAATTTTTATTAAAGCCCTACCCAAAATTAAAAACCAGTCATCCATGTGCTGTATGCTCATCTCTAATACTTCCACAGATCAGCAGTTCGAAGCCCTGTCTTAATGTATTGAAATTAATGAGGCCATCTTTTTTCCAGATGAAAACATTTAAAATGTGTCTGCACCCAAAAATGCTGTGGCAAAAAAAAAAAAAAAATACTATAACAACCACAGTGTTGTCAGCGAGGGAGACATACAAGTAATGAGGTAAACATCACATTCACATCATATGGTCGATGGATAGACTTGTATTAAGTTTCACGCTGTTATGCTCATTTATAGCTGTAGAAAGACCATTTCCTTTGACATAGAAGTATGGAAGAATATGTAAGATGTGTGACAAGAGCATAACATTTAATAAAAATAGAGAAAGAAATTGAAAAAAGCAAGATTCTGTGATACTCTTCCCATAGTGTTATGCCTCATTTTCAGTAACACTTCCTTTAACATGCTTCTCCGTGTGAAGCCGGCAGATTGTTGTTGCTTATGCTACAGACACAACCACTGCTCTGGACACAGCTGTAACCTCTACGCGGAGGGGAGGACTTAACGCACCACACAGATGCTGGACCATAAAACCCTTAGAACCAATAAAAGTGGTGTAAAGCTTCACAAAACTCCCACTCAGCGTACACCGGTGGGATGCAGTTTATGAGTCAGAAAATAAGAAGCGGCAGCACCCGCTCCGAGTCAAGGTGACATTAACTGGCTGGAGGATTGTTACACATTGATTTGCTATCTGTCAAATGGACCCCTCTGGTGGTGTGTTATTCAATCAATCTACCTCTTGAGCTGAGGTACTCTCGTGATCTGTGACAGCATCATCACAATCTGGAGCGAGTAATGTGATGTTATTACTTGTCTTGTTTCTTACCTTCCCATCATCACCTTCCCCTCCCGGAGAGAGAGAGAGAGAGAGGTGGCATCGCTGTCACAATAACGGCAACCACATGGGACAATCAAGGGTGAGAGCTTGAGTATAAAACCCTAATAATGTAAAATCATTTCTTTAAGCCTCCTCGCCTCCCTACCCTCCTCGTCTCTGCCCCTGCTCCCGCTCAATCCCGTCTCCTTGTTAACAGAAAGCCGCCATCAAGGGCATCACACAGGTGGTCATTTCTCATGTTACCATGGCAGCACCTGGCATGACTTAGTTGTTAGGACAGAAATTGCGGGAGTGTTACCCTCTTATGGACATCTGGTGCTCGGTTGTGTCGCTTGTTTAGCGTTCCCTCTGCCTCTTCCTGTCCCACCCATCATTACGCAGAGATGGGAGAGGTGTCATCTTAATTCAGGTGAGCGGCGAGTGCGTGCAGGTGAATGTGTTTTTAAAAGATTTGAATGTATTTTCCATCGTGTTTACGTGGACAGGGACTCTCTGGTTAATCAAGCACACGGTGCGTTGTCATTTATGAGCTGGGAAAGGTTGCGTCGGGTTTAACAGCGCTTCTCTCTTTTGCTGACCCCCCACCCCTCGATCTATTTCTCTGCATCTCGTCCAGTCTTATCTGCGCGGCGCCTGCAGCCTGCTCGCTCTTTCCCGAAGGAGTTATGTGATAACAGCAGCTGACAGATGGGCAGAACTTTTAGACTGGACTGTAGTTTATTGATTTATTTGCAGTTGACCATCTTCCAGATAAACCATTTATTATACAGCAAAGCACAGCTCAGAAACACACTCAAATGTGCACTATATGTGAGGGGGAAGGTCTCTCTTTGGGATTTGGGATCATGGCATTGCATCTCAGGATGAAGATAGAGTGCAGGGTGTCTACCTTAACAAGTGCTTCTAATGAGCCGGACTGGGATGGCTCGGACTCGAATGTGCAGGTGAACCAGTTATACAATCCACTACAGCGACGTGCTGTTTACAGCTGCTGCGCAAAGATCATGTTTACATGTGCGGGTGTTTGTACAACGCAGACGGGATCGTGATGTGTATGTATTCGCTGGTGATGGCAGAAACCTGATACAACCACATCTGCCGTCATAAAGATTTAACTGATCACGCCATTCAGTGTCACCCTTCAGCCAATCCAATGATTTATCCACTGGTGGTGGTTTATTGTCAGCTTGGCCAATAATCTTACACATCAACAGTGAGCTTTAGGTAATAGTGCTGTAGGAGCCAATATGCAGTTTATTGATGTTTTGAGTATTTAGTATTCAAGAATTTAAGTTCATTTATAAAGGGTAATTATTAAGTTTGTGGATTTAAAAGGAATTGGAATATTTACAGTAATGTACTTTGTATTTTTATGTATTCTCACGAGAACAGCAGAAGGGGTGTGGCAGTGAGTCAAAGGTCAGAGAGTGGAGCCACACAGTTTTTTTTACCTCTCTCGTTTTTCTCTCTTTATAAACATTTTAAGTTTTAATTTAGATACCCTTGGAAATGGAACTTGATTTTGTACATGTATTTTCTTTTTCTTGGTGTGAAAGTAAATGGTAAAAACCTTTACGAGTCGTCTGGTGGATTATTCAATGTGGATTACAACGAGGATAGTAATGAGAGAGCGTCAAGCTAAAGCTTAATTCATAGGGAACCTACATTATTAGTCAAAAAACTGGCTCTTCACAGATGAACCGGACTTTTGGGGGGGCCTGACTTGAAAACGGACAGCGGGAGGAGGAGAGCTTGGAAAAGGACATCACGGAGGCTTATGGAACTAAAACACAAACCGTGAGTTGTAGCTTGCTTTGCTTTTGCCATGGATCACGCTAGTTATGGACGAACAAGATAGTGGAAAACGAACTGTTAAAATGACGGAGAAGGCTATAGAAGAGCACAAGGCTAGACAATTACAGGCACGTAGGGGCAAACTATCCCAGCTAACTAGCATGGTAAAGCAA
>JAVQJD010105644.1:0-14652 GCA_036023655.1 Nannoperca australis
AGAGAGAGAGAGAGAGAGAGAGAGAGAGACAGAGACAGAGAGAGAGAGAGAGAGAGAGAGAGACAGAGACAGAGACAGAGAGAGAGAGAGAGAGAGAGAGAGAGAGAGACAGAGACAGAGAGAGAGAGAGAGAGAGAGGGAGACACACACACACTGACTGAACTGGTTACGTAACACTCAGTGAAAACTTCAGCCTTTAGGTGAGATCATGATCATCTGACAGCTGCAGGGTGGCATCAGCAATAAGGCCACTACATTATATATAAATGTGTGTATTTATATTGTGTGTGTGTGTGTGTGTGTGTGTGTGTGTGTGTGTATGATTGTTTACATTTTAGACTTGTAGTTCATTTGTCAATTAATCAACTGTTGGTTTTTTTTAAAAGTGGGGTGTTCAACATGTTTAACCCTCTGGTTCTGACCGACCACCGGACCGGACCAGCAGAGTGAGACCAGTATCGGCCCGGCCCGGTCTCTGGGGGCGCCTGCGGCTCTCAGGATACGTGTAGAGTTCCATGTAGCGTGACTTGGCCATGCTTTGCCGCGTGTACACCTGCTGGATGCCAGCCCGCAGGTCGTCCCATATCTGGTCCAGGCCTATCTGTTTCAGTCCGTGGGAGTTCTGGGTCTTGATGGACGACATCGCAGAGCTCCTCGTCCTCTCCTCTCCCGACCGAACGCTGCCCTCCCTGTCCTGCTCCGGTGAGCGTTTCCCCCCCGGCTGCTCTCGTCGGTAGATATCGGTCCTGACTCGCTCTGCTCTCAGAGTGCGCGGTCCATCTGGCGGCGGCAGCAGCGCTTCGGGAAGCTAGTCGACGGTTGCGAGGCGGGATGCGGTCCCTCTCTGAACGCCTGGGGGGGGCGCTGTCTGCCGCTCCTCCACCTAAAAGCTTTGGCACTCCTCACCAGATGACCTGCAAAGGAGAAACGGTGGAGAAACAAGACATGTTGATTAGCGACATTTCATTTAGCTTCGTTAAACGTATAAAAACAGCGTCGGACGACGATCAGGGAAGCTTCAGGTGTTAGCAGTTAGCCAGGTGGGTTACATGGACCCGACACCTGGCTGTGATCCCTGTAGACACGATACCAGACCCTGACGTCACTCTGTAATGACAGATTAGTCCACTTTAGCGCCTCTGTGACTTCCTTCAGCAGTGCAGTCCACACAGCGTCTCCCTGTGAGGCCACAGAGACACGTTTTACTTTGAAAAGCATTTATTCAGAAGCCTTGTGGAGTTCTTATTAACGCTTTAACAGCCTCTCTGCAACGTTAGTGCCGCAGAAAACCCCGCTATAAAAGTTAGTTAGTACCAATTACCCACAAAACACTTCACTTTCATCATGGTGGAGCTAATTATTATGTCCATCTCCTTTATTCTGAAGGTGAACTACAAGCTAACGGTAGCGTCGGCATCAGTCAGGGCACTGATGACGAGGATAACCGACAGACCTCCAGCTGTAATTTCACCCACAGCATCGAGACACGAGGAGACGGTGCATCAACACAGAGAGAGAATATCTGCACAGATTCAAAGTGGATCCACGTTCTCAAGCTTTATTCAAGTGAAAACAGCGAGTGTGTCCAACTGTGTAACTGTTTACCAGTGATCTCTTCAAATGAGATAAGAATAACAACCTAAAGCTCATTACCAAGCACTGCTCAGTCCACTCTAGTTCATACAGCACGGTCAGAAGCAGCAGAGTGCCGCGGTGAAAACATACGAGCACATGTAAAACTCAACACGTGCGATCAGGGAAACACAACTTGTCTTTTTAGTATGAAATTAAAAATGAGCTGTTTGAAACTCTGTCATTCGAGGCTTTGAGGTCACATTCAAACTGCACATGACAGAGATCCACGTTGTTCTTCCTGTCATGTTAAACTACTGTTTTACATTAAACCATTAACTTATTCATCTAGAAAATGAAAGAGGAACTGCCATCGTTCATTAGCTGCAGCCCTAAAACGCCCCGTGGGGTGACTCTGGGGCCTCTGCATGAAAGGGTACAGACTGCTGTGTGCATGCAGGCAGGAGGCGGCTATATTTAGCGCTGCCCATCTCTGGCCATCCACAGCTAACCGGGCCAGAGACTCAGGACGTGACCCGGGCACGGTCGTCTCTCAGGGGAAGAGGGCAGGAAGCCGACTGACCTGCTCTGTTTACTTCCTGTCCCTGTTGACGAGTGTCTGACGTCTGAGCAGCTACAAACCCGCTGCTTACGACAGCGTGGGGAGAGGAAATACTGAAATATGGGTCTTTCATTTGAGACAGCGGCTGTGTGTGTGTGTGTGTGTGTGTGTGTGTGTGTTGCTCATGACACCTACACCTATATTTAGATTTCCATTTGGCACGCTCGGGGGAAAACACACAAGCTGATAATATTGGTGAGAATTTCATCACATTGTACAGATTATTTTTACTAGAGCTGCAACTAAAGATTGTTTTTACACTTGACGGTATTTAAATGATCAGATTCTCCCTCAAGCACAAAGTGACGTCTAACAATTATCAGAATAGATGCTGATGCATGTTTCTAGCACACAGAACACGACTCGGTCATGACTCCACTTCCACATCAACATGAAATGTACTGGAAATAAAACTGATTGTAATTCATGTGAAGCACTAATAAGGTTTGTTTATTCCAGACATATTTAGGGCTGCAGGTAACAACCATCAATAAATCTGTTCCAGACCCCGAGCGGACCTCTTCTTGCAAAGATGCAAAACAAATCCTCACATCTGGAACCTGCGAATGGTTGACATGGACTCCTCTGATAGAAACACGTCTATATTCACTTGTAGTTCTGCAAGTGACACGGCAGCGAGCTCCCGGCGCATCAGGACTGGGACTTCATCAGTCTCTGAGATCTCCACGCCCACCCTCCGTCTCCAGCATCCCTTCCCCCGCTCCCAGACTGACCACAGCTGCTGCTGCCGCCGAAACTCCACGTCTAATTAACATGCCGCCACATTCAGGATCCGGCCGACGCTGGAATCAGAACATGTGCCACTAACACAACACGCTTCACTTCAATGGGAACGCAACAAAGCCTTTTTGTGTCGTCCCCCCCCCCGGCAGGATTAAGCAACACAAGACATTTTGTTCTGTCCAGCTACGAGCACAGGAAGTGATTCTGGGTGTACGAGTTCATCCACCGTCCTCTAGTGCGAGGGGGTCGACATGTTCAGTGTCACTTCCTCCGGCAGCAGACAGGAAGCAGCACGATGGTGCCCACCGTGGCGTTGGTGTCGGCCCAGACTCCAGACCTGTTCCAGCCTCCGCTCCTCTTCAGCAGATCCTCGCTAAAAATAAATAAATTAAAAAAACAGAGGCAGCCCCTACCTGAGGTGCTCCGGCAGTTGCCATGGCAACTGGGGCAGACAATACCTCGGAGTAGCCGTTGGACACGAGAAGGTGGAGACTTGGTGCTCTGCGTCTCTATTCACCGGCTGGTAAAGGGAAAAAAGGTGCCCCTCAGAGCAGCACTAGGATCAGATTTCAGGTTCCCACAGCACGGCGGCGTTAGATACGCGTCGCCACGCGGTATCTGACCTGCGATCAGCTCCACGGCGATGACACCGGGGGGGCGGACAGCTTGTTGAACGGCGACACGTTTCTAGAAAGTCTGTTGTGAAACAGTAATCGTGTTCCTGGTCGTCCACACGTTCCTCCTCCACATGCAGCGAGGAGGCAGCAAAGGTCAAAGGTCGTGACTCGTTGACTCGTGTGGGCTATATGTGTCTGTCAACAGTCTGCTGGGCCTGTTTACCACGGAGAAGCAACACAACACCTCCTCCATCCGTTACACTTCTTTTCCTCGTCGTATACGACCACAAACTGCAGATCTGGGGACACTTTTCACTATTTTATAGACAGAATGATTCATCGACCAGCTTAGGAAATACTCAGCTGATCAATTGACGATGAAAACAACCCATACTGAGCTAATTAAGCAGATTGGTGCAAATATAGTTTCCTTGTCTGCGTGGTGATGAAATGCAGCGCCCCTGCTATCGGTTACGTTCAGTCACAGCGGGACGCCGACTCAGCGTTCAGCTCCACAGCGACCCTCGGCCTCCTGTTATCTCACAATCAATTACTTCAACGACGACAAGGGATCAATGCTTTTGGAGTGGAACCCTGATATGAAGTATGAGTATTAAGTATTAAACACATTAAAACACTGATGTCGCCCTGAGGACGGCCCCATCAACATCATCAAGGGTTTCACACGACATTGGAAGGTAAAAATGACCGGCGCCACCAAAAACAAATAACCATTGTCATAAAAAACACTAACTGGGGACGAGACAAATGTCAAACGTGTTTCCTTACATTGAAACGAAGCTACCTGTTCAGAATCACCACAGGTGTTCATATTAGGACGTGTAGGTGACGAATGTTTCCTACTCTCCCACGGTGGAGGAGCCTGCACTGCCCTGGTAGTTCACTGGGTGTTACCACAACACAGACACCACAGTGTGGCTGCCTCGGACTCCAGGGAGAGAGAGGATGCAGGCAGTGGTGGAGAGAGAGAGAGAGAGAGAGAGAGAGAGAGAGAGAGAGAGAGAGAGAGAGAGGTGGTGAATCTCATTACCTGTGTGTCCTGTGAGCCAGACCCACCAACCTAATGCCCTACATTTACAACACCAACAATGCAAACCCCGGCTGCAGCCCACCACGTACCCTCAGGCCGCACAGACACGCCCATCACTTCGGTGACAGAAACACAAAGATCAAACTGAGGGTGAGTCACGAGGAGCGATGGAGCTCCAGCTGAATGTGAATCACGGTGACGAGCACTTCTTGAACACGGACATGCTTGTCTGGTGGGTGTGTGTGTGTGTGTGTGTGTGGGGGGGACATTTCATTAGTGTAAGCAGCTTTTGATTTCTGTTGCCTTTGCTCAGCATTCAGAGGAGCAGCCAGGCAGTGGACTCGCAGCCCCTCGCGCCGTCACTTCACAGCACCGTGGATGTATTAAACAGACAGACCTGGACGGGTCAGACCGGGCAACGGAGGACGCAGGACTTTAACATGTCCATGTCTGTCAGGAGCAAAGTGGTTTCACTTCCTGTTTTGTACAGAAGCACATAGTTTCTGATGATGACTGCATGTTGACACACTGCTGCTGTGCCCACAAGGACTGTTAGTCGTTTCATGCAGACTGATGTCAGCCGCCGAGCACAGAAAGCATAAGTCCACTAAACTCAGCATGCGAGTGAGATGTTGTGAAGGAGCATATCAGGTGCCACATGTGCTCCATGTGGTGCAGACATGACTGAAGAAACCGCTTTGAACAGACGTCCATTTACATGAAATGAAAAGTTCTGTACACAAGGACTCTTTGAATGTAACTCCACATGAATAAAGCCAGGAAACCACAACTTACTGTTATTTTCTGTTTATGTAACAGAGGATATGAATAACCACGTATGTAAGGATGGAGAACTCTGCAGCTGTATATGCAAAATGATCATCACGACTCTGAACACCAACATACACCCACCCTGTGGTCAGCACAAACACTGATCCTCACAACAAGTTGCTTCTGAGGGGAGAAGACGCGTTAACACAACAAGCACCATGTGAGGAACTAAAGATCCTACAGCGAAGGACTTCCTGCTGAAACAGGTGGAAGATATAAACCATATTCTTGCATGTTCAGTATTATTGTAGAAATGGACGGATCTATCAACACACCAGCTTTAAAAAGCAATTATATATATATATATATATATATTATGTCTGTGTATCTGACAATACTACAGGACAATATCACATCATAACTGCCTTTTAACTAAATACCTGAATGTAGATTGACATTTGTTTTTTATGTAAAAACTCTACAAAGATTTGATAAATAAAAGAGCTCCTGCACCTCGTCAAGCAAGAAAAACAACCAAAGTGTAAAATGAAGTATAACACCAGGTTAACTGTGTAGAGAACTTGTCTCAATCTGATAATATAAAAAGGAACTAAATCCAAATACAATCCAAGGAGGATCAGTCATTTCCTGGCATCTCCAGGCCTGGAAATGACAGTTTTAGTACATGACGGCTCTTTAGGAGCCCAGAAAACAATCTGATAAAGCAGATTTATGGATAAGATACTGACTTTTCAGCTTACAAAGCAGCACATAACTACATGTGGAGCAGTGCTGCTCAATGTTAACCATTTACAAGCCCCCCTAATAAAAATAAAAAGACATGGATGTGGATTTAAAAGGGATAAGCAGGTATTCCAGCTGTGTTTGTTAGCAACCAACAATATTTGGGGTGCTGATGATCAGGCAGTCATCAAAAGCTCGTCCCCTCTAATCATTTTCCAAACATCTCCAGGCCTGGAAAACAGTGATCCCAGGTATTCCAGGAGTGTTGGAGCCCTGTGTCAGGTTCAGATCACTATTCTTCACAGAGGGCCGATCTGCTCAGTTTAACGACCAGCCGAAGCAGCGGCAGCTAAATTAAGACCCCGCAGTCACCACACAAAATACGACGACGCTATAAATCGACCACTTCTGGAAATATCTGCTTAGATTATCCTAAATTGGGCTGCGAATGGTGTCAGGCACTGCTACGCAACACTGCTAGCTGCCGTTAGCTTCTCGGGCTCGATTAGCCAGTTAGCTTGTAGGCAGCGTTAGCTTGGCTGCCTGGCTAGCTTTCAAATCAAAGAACAGACTCCATTTGGACTGTATTTTTTTTTATTAATTTACATACACATGTAGTGTTTGGGGTATATTTAAGATAAATGCTGTCCTGGTCGAGCTAACCGCGGTGGTCAGGACAGACCAACTGCCTGTGTTGTTGGGGTAAAATGGCAGCCTAGCTTCTCGGGCTGCTCAATAATGAGTCAGGAAAACACTTCGCTAGCCGTTTAGCATTAGCCAGCTAGCTCTGGGCTAGATTGATTGTCATAAGAAAATAGCGCCAGCGGCTTAAGGTTCACAACTCTCAAGTGTCTTCTTACCATTTTAAGGCCGTCGTTGTCACTGTGTAATCGCCGTATGTGCGGATTTTCGGGGCCAAAAGCTTGTCTCTTCCGCCGTCTTTCGTTCCCCTGTGTGTGTGTGTGTGTGTGCTTGCTGCCGTTGCTAACTGCGACCGCTCTGCTTCGTTCGCACAAAGATCAGCCACCGAATCAAGCTGCCTTCACGCGCTGTGGGAAAAATGGACGTTACAACAAAAGCGACACACGAACAAGCAAATGAAGAGATACGCCGTGTTTTTTTTTGTTATTTCCCAGATTTTTACCTTTTATTTTATGTACTATTATGATTATTGTTGTGGTTTTAAAATCATTATCACCCGATGTCAAATTGAATTGAATAAATGTTCGAACTTTGAGTTTTCCATATGGGAGTTCAACAAAGTTTGTACCCTCGCAATGACTGGTAATTCAGGAAAAGTTTTACTTCATTATCTTTCTTTATAGAACACAGAACAAACAATACAGAAAAACTAAACAGGCAATATATATATATACATATATATATATATATATATATATGATAGAGGTCTATTTCAGCAGCAATGATAATTAACATATGTAAATAATAGTTAAAGTAATAAAAACAAACATAAAATACATTGTGCACGGTTGACATACAGGAAATATATTCATAAACATTTTTTATTTTATTGTAAAGCTTCAAGGGACGTTTTCTTGAGTGTATTAGTATTGTTCATGGTAGACCGACACGTTATGTCCAAACTTTAAAACAAACAAGATATCATTAAATGAATCAAAAATAAAATGGCTTAAATCATGCCATTAAAAGTTAATATAGTGCTGCATTCTTTAAACATATGAATGACATAAACAAGTCAGTTAATTAGCAACGTGGGAGTAAAATATATATCATGAAAACAAACTTCCTGAACTTTGTATGGAATAAAGTTTGTATCTGTGGGGAATCAGCAAACCTTTGTCCACAACATACTCACGAACAACTAACAAAGACACATTTATAACATCCAGCAGAGAACCTGCTGGACCTAAAAGCGTCTTTATGTCCATGCACATTTTGGTTTGGTATCTTTACAATAAGTTATTGAAAAGCCTGATTCATGAATCCAAAATAAGAAATTATAATCACTATTTAAGAAATATAAAGGCACCTCCATCCTTATCTCATTATATTTCTTATCGTCATGTTAGTGTCTCATATGAATCCTTATAATTATTATATGCAGATTGATTTGTAAAAAGAAAAAAATAAAGATACACTGAGTTATAAAAGTCACTGTTAGTTCAAAAGATAAGACTTACAGCCGTAAGTACTCGGCACTGAAACGTCGGAGCTTTTGAGGATTCCTCGAATGCAGCATCAGCGTCACAGCATGGCGTCTCTATTGGACTACAATCATGGCTCCGCAAAACAATTACAGCTGCTTCAAATATAGATATTGCAATACCCCTCACGCATGCGCGTTTGGTTGTTTGAGGATACCTAATGACATTTTAATTATGCATGCACGAGACAGACGCACGATGCTGACATTTACCTCGCTGTGTGTGTGTGTGTGTGTGTGTGTGTGTGTGTGTGATCCAGTGTAACATTAGTCACCCTAATGAACCCAGATATTAAACAACAGTCCAGTGGTTCATGCTGTCTGACTGTGACCTTATCTTACTGCTGTGGTATTTTAAACTCTGCTCTCACGATAATATCTCAGTTTAGAATCTCTTATTTCCAGAGGGAACATCTGGTTCCTCTCCAAACACAAGTCAGTCATCATTTACACAAACATGCTGTGTGATCATCGTCGCTGTCCCACCCTGTGCACCTTCAGTGCCTCCGAAACAGGCGGAAAACGCCCCCTGTTGGTGGAGGAGAGAATGACAGGAACACACTAATCTTAAAATAAGTCCTAAAAGAGAGAGGAGAAACTACAGCTGGTGTAATGTGTGAAGAACCTTTAAGCTCTTAAGTCGGAGCCAAACAGGTGAGTAACAGGTGCACACGCACATCAGTGGCATTACTCCACTGCACACGACTGTAGCTCCTTGTCCTCCTGCCAGTCGCCTCTGTAGTGCATCACGTAGGTAAGAATGGTGCGATGTGTTTACAGGTCAGGTAAGCAGCAGAGCAATCATTTAGACTTCTATCTGTGTTGTGATCATTTATTTTATGGGCTGCATGTTTGTCCACTGACCTTCAACAGCTGCTGCACATTTCCATTCCATTTAAAAACTGTTTAATTAAACTTTAAACATATTTTAATAGAAAATTAACTAATTAACTACTGTTAAAGTGTGTATGTGTGCTCTGGCCTTCTGTAATTATTCCATTAATGTCAAATTTGCAGTGGTAGAAAGTAAATAAGTACATTTACTCTACTCTGCATGCTTTTGTATAATTCTTGTACTATTTTAATTTGATAAAACTTTGTCCGCAGCTTTAGTTACTAGTTACTTTACAAATGTCCCCGCTTTGATTCTGGCTGCAGAACGTTGTACTTCACTGTATTTTCTGTAAACTACAAACTATATCTTCAGAGTTCTGTGGATTATCCTGCGTCACCAGGACATCATTTCTGGAAGGACACACTGCTTTTGAGTTTCTTTAATGTGATTTCTCAGTGGGTGGAGCTGCACGAACAAAGTCCTTCCATCTCCGTTGCATTGGGGTGGTGGCAGCAATGGAAACAGACAAACATCTCAAAACATGGACAACTAAATCTCTCTTTCTGGCTAGAACTGGGGGCAAAGATCACATTTAAGTCTTGAAACTAGTGCCAAATCAGTGTTTAGGTCATTTTAGTCTAATAAGGCTTTCGTTAAGGGTTTATCAGTGACTTTAGATCATTAGATTTATAAAAAAGACGGCCAGTTTGTGAAGAATCCATGTCCTATTTGGGTGAACTAACCCTTTAAACTGTGTGATTTGTAAGTGACATACATGATTTATACAGAATACATAATACTACACAACTATATACAAAACATTCAGTACACGTGTCGAGCTTTGTGTACAAATAATTTAACGTGTACGTTTTTGAATCCAGTTTAAAACCATGTGACCTAAGAGTTCGAGTTGAGCTGCCAGCAGAGACGGGAGGACGGGAGACGCTCAGCTTCTCAGGACGGGCGTCTGCTCCATCACCTGCGTCTTCATCTGGAACACAACAAGGCACAGAGTGAAGTGACGTGAAGGTGCACGCTGCATTCACATAAAGACACGTGAAGGTGCTGTGTTTTTTAAGCATCTTTGCTCAGTGAGTGAATGCTGACACTTTAACGGCCGCACTCAGGAGTCCATGTTTAGTGTTTAATGTCAGGTGTTAGGAGTGAACCCATTACTTCTCTCTCTCCTGAGGAGCATGAACACGTTGAACTCTTTGCGCTACATGTCATCACCAGAAACCTCATGCACTGGAAGAACAGCGCGCCCACTTCCTGTTGTGTAGAAGAGTTCCCTCCAAACGTAACAAAGCAAAAGAAACCACCAGTGCAGGAAGTACTGTACCTAAGTACAGTTCTGAGGTACTTTTACTGGAGTAGTTCCATTACATTCTACTCCACTGCATTTATTTCATGAATTTAGTCACTAGTAACTTTACAGATTCAGATTATTAATCAACAAATCTAATATGATCTGTTATTATAGATTAAGCTGCACCTCGGTATATAAATGTAACATTAACCCCACCTGTACCTGCAGTCCTCCTGAAATGGGCCACTACTTTTGGTACTTTAAGTATATTTGGAAGCAAATCCTTTTGTACTTGAACTTGTAATGGAGTATTTCTACACTGTGGTATTCCTACTTTTAAGTAAATGATGTGACAGAAGAAGTGTTTGTTTCCCCTTGATGTGTTTAAGTTTGCTAACATGGATTTAATGACCCTCCAGGAGGTTATAATCATAGGTTGCATGTGATATCATTGTAAAACGTACTCTCTGTGTCGTTGTGTAAAACTGTGTACGCTGGATCCACGACACAATCATAAAAAAACATCGATTTATAAAATATAAAAGTTCAAATGCTTCATGTAGCACGTGTTACGAGAGTGTACATGTTGTCTGACCGGTTTCTGTTTCCTCTTGGCTTGCATCATTTCCTGCTGCTGCTTCAGTCGTACTTCCTCCAGACTCATGCACCCACCTGTGGACACACACACACACACACACACACACCTGTACAGTCAGATTCATGGGTTCATATGAACATATGAAACCAAAACCTTCATATTAGTGTGTGTGTGTGTGTGTGTGTCTCACCAACACTGCTGGGGTTGATGGAGACATAAGCCATTGCTCTGCTCAGCCGAAGCTCCTCTAAAGCAGCGAGCTCCGCCTCCGCCTCTGCTCAGCCAATCACACGTCACATAATCATTAAGCACACAGGGACATCAGTGATAGAAATCCAGCATGACTCCCACAAACTCACTTCTCTGCATGTCTCTTCGTTTCTTGGGGTTGGGGGGGATGACGGTGAAAGCTTTGTGACTGAAACAGAAACACACACGGGGGTTTTTAGTCTCTACGGCACAGGAACATGTTCAGCAGAGGCCCCGTGGCCCCGTGGCCCCGTGGCTCCTGTTGTGCCTGCAGGCCTGTCATGCCAGCGGAGGGGGGGGTAAAGTGTGTGGGATTAATCCTCTGCAACAGATGGACAGCAGCAGGAAGACAGATCCTGCAGGACGGTACACCTGCACACACCCTGAGAGCCCCTGAGAGGGGCCCTGCAGGTGCAGAGGAGCCCAGGGCTCTTTCAGGGTGGGAACAACCGCTGAACTCTCACCAAGACGATGGCTTTTCCACCTTCATCCAAC
Source organism: Nannoperca australis (assembly GCA_036023655.1). Taxonomy (NCBI): domain Eukaryota; kingdom Metazoa; phylum Chordata; class Actinopteri; order Centrarchiformes; family Percichthyidae; genus Nannoperca; species Nannoperca australis. The sequence goes on from JAVQJD010105644.1 coordinate 11,793, forward strand.
AGCTACACCAGTTCTGTGAGCGGCCGGTGTCGTGAACTCCTCCAGGAGAAACTTTCTTTTTAGAACTTAAAGTAATGGCATGGACAAAAAGTCAGAAAACTACGAGTGAAATGTGTCTTTTGTATTTCCCCCAAAAAAGGTTTTACAGACTTTTACAGACTCTAATGATCAGTGCAGCTGAACACGTGCAGACAAACTACAGACAGTGTTCACAATTATAAGATCCAGTCTTTCAGCTGGAAGCGACTTCATCCATCATTAAAGGGATTTTCGATGACTTGGATGCAGTTACTTCCGGTTTTTATTCAAGCTAATTACATCACATGACATCACATGACATCACATGACATCACATTTAACAGACGCTTTCATCCAGAGCCACTTCCAGATCAGAGCTTTACATAAAGTGCACAGAACCATGATGGAAACAACAAGACGTCTCATCAGACTTAATTAAGACTTGATTATAATCTTGTCATTTCTCTGAGTTTTGTGTCTGTGATCTTGTGATTTGAGCTGCTGTGATTTCTTATCTCAGGTTTTAATCCTGGATAAATAAAGGGATCACGAAGCTTCTGTGATGAAACATTTGAAATGTGTTTCCGCGGAGCAGCTTGGAGATCACGTGGGACACTAAAGCCTCTCGTGCTGCACAGACACGAAGTGGAGCCTCACCTCTGACCCGCATGTTTGGTCTCAGCCCGGACCCCCCGCTGCTCCCCGGGACCGCCCGGACACGCCGCGGGCCTCAGAGAGCCGGTGGCCCTCCGGTAGTCCGGGGTTGTTGTGGGCCAGTTCGCGGTGGAGCTGGACCTGGTCCTCCGTTCACGGCTCGTTGTGAGGGAAGCGCGCTGCGCCTCGGGCCGCCGCGGACACCTCGGGCAGCTCGACGCGCGGTTTTTACGCACCGCGGGCACTTTGAGCTCCGCGTCTGCCCCGCGCAGCCGCTCCGGGACCGGGCGGCTCCTCTCCGGGCTCTTCCTCGCAGCCTCCACTGGTTTGGGCTTGATAACTTTCGTGGCGGCCATTTTTATTTCACGGTAACGTTTGAAACACGCGCGGCATCTTCTGCATCAATTTAAACCCCAAATCTCCACTTCTGTCTCTCAGCTGTTCGGGTTCGGTTGCTATGGAACTTGCACCCTAGCAACTGAAGTGTCAAGGCACACAGATCGGGGGCTGGACTTCCGGTTCGAACCTTCAAAATAAAAGCCAAAGACAATTGGAGCGAAGCGGTTTAATAAGAAGAATAAAAGAAAGATGAGGTTATTGTTACAAATGAATCTGTAAATACTTTCTAGAAACTTCACTGGTCTCTGCTGCTGTGATTAAAGAAAAGAATCAAACTCAAGGAAACGTTAATAAACGTTAATTAACAATTAAAAGAACTGTTAGTTGCAGCAATAATGTGCTACTAGGATTTGTATGCTGTCCAATCACATAAACACATTAGTTATTTAGACTCCACACGATTAAACAACTCAAAACCCAAAGAGGATATTTGATATTTCTGTATCCGTGGTATTTTATTTATTACACTAAGATATTGAACAAAAGTGTCCAGACTCGAGTCAGCGGCGCAATATAAACATATAAATATATATATATATATATATATATTTTATTTTTTATTTTTATTATATTTATATATATATATAAACCAGCAGAGTCGTCACTGATGCTGCGCTGGAAGTTTTTAACTGTTCGTGCCCCTTTTGAGCTACATTTTATTTTGAAGGCAGAGCCCCCTGGTTTCCGGTGTGGCCCTGGCTCTGTATGTGTTTGTGTGTGTGTGTGAGATTGCATTTTGATGCAGCTCCAGATTAAAGTCAGTGACGCAGCAGAGTGTTGTCAGGTGTCTGTCTGTCTGTCTGTCTGTCTGCCTGCCTGTCTGTCACTTGTCCTCCAACAGAGACACATCTAATAAAACACACCTACACCAAACTCAATGCGATTAATTGAACATTTAACACACATGATGAGTAAACCATATTGCATGTTTTGTTGTCAGTTTCTTTGATGTATTTTTTGGTTTAAACGCACAAAACAAACAACAAACAATACATAAAGTCTGTTTTCAACATGTTGACGTTATAAAATAATAACAACAACAACAACAACAACAGAGAGTCAGTGCACAAGAGGTTAAAATATGAAATGTGCACATTGATGGATGGATGTAGTTTCCTGTGTCGTCCACAAGAGGGAGCTGATTTAAACGAATACATTTCCTGTGACACACAGTAAATGATTGAATCAACCTTTTTCTCATTGTGTTGCACTTCTCTTTGTCTCTGGCGTGAAGATTTACACCTTTTATAACAACATTCATCAATCCTTCTCTGCCGGGGCTGCGTTCACACCTTCCCTGCTTGATGTGCTTTGGTCAAAGTCTAGATGTGTGACATTAATCTGCTAAACTCTGAGTTTGCATCACGTGTGGTTTCATGTGTCACCAGGTGAGTGTGAGGATGTGGAACAGAGATCGTGTCCTGCTCGTGCTGCTTGTTCCCCGATAAAAAGAGTACGAGCCCCAGAAAGACTCTTTTGTCACTATTTACAACATACGAGCAGCTTTAAAACAATGTGTGGAGTTGTTTCTCTGGTGTGAAAGTGCTCATATGCACCTCCAACAAGATTGTCAGATGGTGGAACATTGTCTGAAGCAGTCAGCAGTCAAGTTGCATTTTGGGTAATGTAGGCGGCAACAGTGTCACAGGAGTGCAGTAGTAAACCTGTGTGACCTCTCCTCCACCCTCAAGACAAACTTTACATTTTTAGCTCCACTATGAAGCAAATCAGTGATTGTTGTAAATCACTTTCAGTCCTGTGTGTGTGTGTGTGTGTGTGTGTGTGTGTG
>JAVQJD010105650.1:0-10098 GCA_036023655.1 Nannoperca australis
CCCCCCCCCCCCCCCAATCATGTGACCTTGATATCTTCTCTCAGTCGTCACACCCCTGCTGCCGGTCACTTCACCATACGGCTTGTCAGGCAGGTTAAAGCGATCGCCCCTGGAGAACCACGTAGTATTTAACTAACAATGTGACCCTGCTCTGTTGGCCATAAGGTTTTCAAAGCAGTTTGAGTTGTCACCCGTCAGGACACGGAGCACCTGCTACGCCAGCATCTGTCCCTCTGACACACACAGATTGTACACACTCTCTCCTTCATGGCCATAGATTGTCACTACTGTGTTGTCATCTTTCTGGTATGGTCTTGCTTTACACATTATGATGCAGTTTCTAAAGGGAAATCTTGAATTTCATAATATTATGATGGTGGTGCTGTTAGTTTGAGTTCTGAGTTGATATTAATACAAACCCCTGAAGGGCAGTAAAGAACTTTTTTTTTTTTTGGAAAGACTTCATCAAGGTTAATCCCTGAAGGAAAACAACTTTCACACCTCTCTGAAAGGTATTATATTCACTGCATCAGTTGTGTGTTTCTGTGTGTGTGTTTATTTTTCCCAGGGTTCAATCTGCCGAGATAATGCGTGCGTTCAAGATAGAGCCATGAAAACTATAATGTTCAATCAAGTCATGAAAAAATTACATTCACAGCGTGTCCATGACCTTGACGAGCTTTGGGATTGTCTTCCGTGACAGTAGGGCTTCAACTTAATACTTGTTAGTGCCGGAGACACACCAGCCTATGTCATTCAATTGATTTTAAGGCCTACAATGTAATGTGTGAGTTGTGTGACTTGCTTTAGTGATACCTTACAGGGTGTTGCAGGGTCCATCCATCCATCCATTATCTATACCGCTTATCTTTAGAGAATCGCGGCGGGCTGCAGCCAAGCCCAGCTGACATTAGACGAGAGGTGGGGGGGACACCTCCTGGACAGTCAGTCACAGACAGACGCTCTCAGTCATGTACTTAACCTGACCTGCATGTCTTTAGATGGTGTTGCAGGGTGTTGAAGAAAAGTTTTTTATTATTGTTATTTTTCCCATTAATTGTGACGTCCAGCACACTTAGCAGGGTAAGAGAGTTTACATTTTTATATTTGGATCACATGACTACTTCTTTGTGAAAGTGGTGGATTGTACTAATGAAGCCAGAGGGTTCAATCACACAACTCTGCTGTTTCCATGAATAAAGCTCAGAAAACCCCCCTGAACACTTCCTGCTCAGCACCAACAGCAGACGAAACCAGTTAACCACTTGCTGGTGAATAGAGTGGAACATTTAGCAGCTAAAGAGCCAGATAGTTTTCAGGCAAATGCTTAAAATCAATATTTTCCAAAACACCTTAAAAGCAAGAACCAAAACGGAACTAGAAGAGAGTGAATATCTGACACAACTCCAAATGAATGCTAATGTTGCTCCGCGTCTGCTGGATGTGTTTGCCAAAGGCCTTAATATGATGAAATGAAGGATTATCGACATTTCAGGTGTGCTCACTTTCATCTTTCACTCCAAAAAGCTGTTTCGATAGTTAGGCTAAACTGTAGTCTTTTTAAAACTGTTTGATTTTCTGACCACTCATGTTCGATGTCTTGTTGGACTATTGAGGTCGATTACCCCCAAATTTCACAGGTATGAAAATAAAACCCAGGCTGCAAGAAAATGAATAAATAATAGAATTGTTATTTAACAGCATTGAACAGGTCACTGCAATAATCTCCATGCCAAAATGAGAAGGCGGTTTCTTTCGTAGCAAAGGTAGCGAGTGTGTGTATGTGTGCAGCGTGTTTGCAGCCGTGGTTCGTAATTCTTTTTACTCTCCATCAACTCACAAGCACACCCTCCCCAGCTGCCATTCAGCAGATGTCTGCTGACTCCGTTTGATGTGAGAGTGCAGCCGACTGTCTCAACATCCGCTTGAGTTGACACTGAAGTCATTTTCACATTATTATGCTTCTAATGCAGAGTGTGTGTGCGTGTGTGTGTGTGTGTGTGTGTGTGTGTGTGCGTGTGGGCTGCAGCACCTGCCGTGGATGGCACTGTTTTTTTTAACTGTCATTTACCGTCGAGTGCTGTTGAAGTGAGCGAAGCCCGGCTCTGATGAAGTGGCTGTGATCAGTCGCTCCTCACATCTGCACCCGGAGAAGGAAGAAGAAATCACACTGACTCATTTATGTCTTTTTGATTGAAAAACAATTGAGTCAGTATTCAATATTTTTGTCTGACCTTGCTCACTTAACTCATCCCTTTGATTATTTTGAAGGAAAAAAATCTCAGACAGTTCAATAAATAACTTTACTGATATCTGAATCAAGAGAAGCGCATGCTACTTATAACAGCCTGCAGTGACACACAAGAACGACATACATGGATCTGGATTGGTTACAAAGTTCAAATTGCATTTGTTAAGAAAGTCAATATAAGCCACATGTGAAGGTAACTTCTGGAACTCTGTATGAGCTCTTTAATCCACAACTTGCCCGTCGTGAGTCAAACATCAGTTTAACCAACAGAGAGATGCGTTTGCATAAATGGCTTCTGTTCATTATTTAAAGGTCGGTGTTCTGTCTCTCCATCTCCTGCTCCCACTCACACTATCCTGTCACTCACTGTTACTGCAGATACATGTGTGTTGTCTCCTGTTGTAAAGTTTCCTTTTAAATAATGTTTCAGTTTGAAGACTCCATTTTATTGGATGAATGAATTCCCAAGTTTATCAGGATGACATCAGAGTGGCTGTCCGCCAGCTGAAGCTCGGTAGAAGCTGGAAATGACAATGAACCTAAACTACAGAATGGCTTCAAAAAAACAAAGAAAATCAGCCTGTTGAAGATCTAAGAATATGTCTGAGCTGAAGCAGTTCAGTGAGGAAGAATGGTCCAAAATTGCTCCTGAGGGTTGCGCAGGTCTGATCCGGAGCTACCGGAAGTGCTTGTTTAAGGTTTTTGCTGCCAAAGGAGGTTCGACCAGGTATTAAATCCAAGTGTTCACTTTTTCCAACAGCCCTGCGAATGTTTAATATGTGTGTTCAAAAAAGACATGAAAGAGTATAATTGTTTGTGTGTTATTAGCTGAAGCACATGGTGTTTGTCTATACTTTTTTACATTTATGACCAATTAATGCAGAAAACAAGGACATTCCAAAGCGTTCACTTACTTTTTCTTGCCATAGGAACAAAACAAAGAGCCTCATGTTCCAGCGTCAGGATCAATGGATCACTTTATCAACACATTTGCACAATGACAAACTACTGATATTGTTTAAAGTAAAAAGTTCAGTTTTAACTGTGCAAAACAGATTGACCATACGGCAATGCTTTGTCTGTGAATAATGAAAAACCTGTTGTGTGTTTGAGGTAAAAATCACAGTAAAATGCATTTTTTACTGCCTTTTCGTCATGACGTATTTGTAGGATTCAGTCAGCATGTATATGGAAGTGGAGTGTGCTTAACTGACCTGACAAGGAATTTAGGCACACACACACTCACACATGCTGTGTACACACAGTTTTGTAGAGCTAAATAGATGACATAACCATCCACTGCTAGACGTGAGATAAAGACCTTTTATATCTATCGCTTTGTTGCTGCACCTCATAGTTTTGACACTACAACAACTACAAGCTACAAGAATAACAGCTGTCATACGATTACTCTATCGCTCTTGCTGTCATTATAATGTAAGGAACAACTCACTGGTTTATCTCCCTAGAACTCTTTGAAGCCCAATGAAACTGCATTTTATAAAAGCACACTTGCACCTTTCTAAAGACGACGCATTTTCTTCAGAAGTTTGGGGCATTTTTTTAGACAGCACCTCTGCTATTCAAACTCTTTCAGTTTTCATTTGTAACAGGTTTAGTCATGATAGATTGGACAGCCATATATCAAATTTAATCGTCTTAGTGCAGTTTTCTCTTCTTTTGGAATACAGAATAGTCAGACTTGATATGAAAAAAACATACCTGAAAGCTGTCCTTAAAAAACTGAGTGAAGTGAATGAGGCATTTAAAGCCTTTTCAAAGCGGCTTAATGCTTTCTTAGGGCAACGCTTCGGCTGGATTTCCTCTTAAACTATAGAAAGCTTTTACAGTGGACTGCTGGATGATGTTTGTGAGGCAGGACTGAGGAGAAAAGGTGCCAGTGGAGTCACTGGGATCCAATGTCTGTCAGAAGTGCTAATGATTGTTAAAAGCTTATTCATGTTTTGTGCAAAGAATTACACTGTCGGTCAAAGCAAGAGGTGACCTGTTGTTTGTACCTTCACAACTATTTGAAACATAGGGGGGATTGTTGAAAGCGGTAAAACCTCTGTCATTTAAAAACTGTATCTATGTAATAATAATACAAATGTGGCTACATGCATACAGAAAAACACCAACTTTACCATTTCTTTCATGATTGCCTTCATTGATTTTATTGCTAGAATGTGGATTTAACCTTTTTTTGTCATAGGCCAAATGGCATTTTCTAAAAGCAAACATGATTTTCTCTACATCTAAGTCCAAAAACACACAGACAAAAGGCAAAAACGTCCACAAATCTCCTGCAAAGTAAAACCCTGCACTCAAAACAATGTTAATGATATACTGACAGCAAGCTACACTAAATGGCACACGTGCAAGCCTCACTTTAACAGCCGGTGAGATGCTACCATTTCCATTGGACTATATGGTTAAAAGAGAACAATCAACCTGTAACATTAAACTTGCCCCCAAAAACTCCATTATTAGTAGCATTGTATGCACTTACCCTTTGCTCCTCCTAAATATCCAGCCATTGTCCCTTCATGAACAGGAACAGTGTTAATATTATGGTGCAGTATCTAATCTAGTGTCCGTTTCTAGCTCGGCAGCCAGCACCAAGTGATGCACAAATTAACCCAGAGGCCAATGAAGCGTGCTTGCTGTGATATAACTAAATTGGCTGCTCTAAACATATTCATTGATTTGGAGCAATCACACAAACATCTTGTGCAGCCGAGAGAGCTCTCCATCTCAAATGTCACACTAGAGTAATCAGTTTTCAATGCTTTCAGGTTATGTTTGCTGAGAGCGTGTTTCCCAGAAAAAGTACATGGAGCTGTAAATCAAGAAAAAGAAAACATGAAAACATTTCGAGCCACTTCCAGCTCTGCACAGAGAGATTTGCACACCAACTCCCAACAAAAAAGAGAGTTTTCCCCCACTTATGAACAGAGAAACAGAAACAACAGCAGACGCTCATATTGATAAATGTCATGTTTCACAGGTTTGTTTGGGTTTTACAGTTTTTTTCCGATGCACTCCAGAGATTTACCTCACAAAACTTCCAAGTCAGAAAATATATATAATAACACATATAGGCTTGAGCCCTATTTGTATGGAACTAGTATTACCAGGGGAGGTGGTGGTGCTTTTGTTCGGGTTAAGCAAAGTCTGTATTTGACTCGAATTTGCTGCCATTATCCCTCAGATGTGATGTGAAAGCACTGCGTAACATTCGCTCTAAGAAGAAAAACAAACATTAGTTTTTAAGAGATAGTTTAATTGTGCACGCTGAACCACATTACCAAAAACGTTATGATCAAATGGTGCACAAACACACCGTTTAGGGACATCTTCACAGAGACCTCTTGCCCCGGGCCCGGAGGTATGTCATTTGGGGTGGAATTTCTACTTTACAAATGATGGACATGGCAGATTCACATGGGATTAAGATCACAGGTGACCTCTGCAATTATTACAAATGACTAGAAGTCCCCAGGTAATTCAACTTTTACTGCAACTTAATTTCCTTTAGTGTTCCTCAGGAGACAAACTGGAACGGCAAGATGACTTGCTTTCTTCAGCAAACCCACCCTGAGACAGGCGTAAAGCATTCAAGATGTCAAGCTGGTCTGATGTGGTCCTTATTATCATCAATGAGTGGGTGAGTAGGCAGGAACACAGAAACAGCTGCCCCAGCGGCCACTGATAAACTGGGGGAGCTAAAGGATTTCTTGCTCTTGTAATCATTGTATTTTTATTTTCTATTAGAATACAGGCAGATAATTAGTAGGAAAGTTCAGATTTAATTTTAACTGTCACTCATTCAGATATGTTACACTAATATTGTTCTGTGATTCATGTCCAAACAAATGAACTGATTAACAAATGGCCCGATAAATTAAATCTTTTCAGTGAATTCTTTGACTTCCAGAGGAAACTACAATAACACAGTTCATTTGGATGCTGCAGTATTATAATATTGAGAGCTAAAATAAACTATAAGTTCAGTCTAAGTTTCAGGTCATCAACAGCCAAATGCCTACAGCCTGTGATATATCATTTGTAAAGTTCCCCAGTTGAAATGTAATTAATTTAATAAAGAACAGCAGAATGGAATTTATTCTGAGGGCATTGCTTATGCATGCAATTATAATCACTTCTAGTGGGAATTACACAGTATGTTGTACTTCCTATTTAAGTTTCATGTTTTATGTCAGATTTGGGAGAGAGAAAAGCAGATTATTAAAATGTGGATGTGACTTCTTCTATTCATAAATCTGATGTGACTCAACATTTTAATGCACGAATTACACAGAAATACTAAAAAAGACTTGGGGCCACATTAAAAAAAGAGGATTGCATGCATATTTGTCTAGTCTAGCCGCTTGTGTAATGCTCACATGGCTTTTGGCAACATGTGACTAGCTCCCTCCTTCCACTGTAGACAGTATATTACTTCTTTTAACATCCTCCCTGCAAAAACAGACAAAACAAACACTGATAGCAGCAGAAAGTTTGAAGGTTTTTGAAATGTTCAATCGAGCACAATAAAGGCTACTGCAATGCAATGTATTTATACTAGCATACATGCCTGGGAACAGCCTTTTGAGCTCCATAGGTTATTTTCAGGCATGCATGGTAGTTTCACAACATTGCTTCCCAAAACTCTTTTACAATGTGATTGTAGCATGGCTTCAGTGCTTGCAGTTGACATCTGGTTTGTTGTACTGTCTGAGCTCAGTAATGGATTCTGCCAGACCACACTTGCACACCACAACAAGCTAAAGTGAAACAACAGGTGAGATCTCACCTGTCAACCATCAAAACACTCCCCAGTACATTTATATGAAGATAAACTCACACAACTCTACACAGAATAAGGGACTTTGTGTATGTACATAATTAGAGATCCATCAGATTTAAAATACCCAGCATGCTCATCATTCCATGTGATGGATCCTAGTCAGCATGAAATTGTGCACTTGTGCACGAGTAAAATGCTCACACAAAATTAGACATACATGGACGGTTCCAATGCAAATGTCAAATAACAGGTTCAAGAAAACCAGAGTTGTTTTCTTATTTCAATTAACAGGACAAATGTAACAGCTGAGTAAAGCAAAAGCATGACTCACAGGCACGCTGGACTGACTAAAAGCACTGTTTACTATGATGATGAGGCCAGCAAAGGTCGGCAACAGGTAGGCATGATCTGGCAACCAAGTTCAGAGGGGGAGGTGGGAATGAGCAGGTAAGCAAGATACCAACATGGGTGATTGGGAAATTAAATAATAAGAAACTTTGAGCTTTCTTTGAACCATGTTTACAGAAGTTACAACTTAGGTAGCTTTCTTCTTTCATTTTACTCAATGAAGCCCTCTGCTATCATCTTCTGAGCTAATACTTCATTTCATTGATTGGAATTTGACTTTCAAATGCACAGAGTTGGGCAGCACAGACCTCCCCAGGTCCATCTGTCCCTACACATGTGGCACAAGCAGTGCATGCACCACTGTGTACTGCGAACCACCACAGCCTTTTGGATGATCACAGCAGATGGTCTAATGGATGATCCACTGTGAGATATTCTTGTTCCCTCATTACTGCACGGTTTGGGTGACCAAATGGACAATTATTTAGGTGTAAAGTATGATGCATGGGGGTATGAATTGTCCCGTACCTGTATTTATTCAGATGGCTGAACTGAGGTCTGTGAGTTCTGTCTGAGGCAGAATCCAGAGGAGTGCTCTCAGTAACTGAAAATGGATGTAGGAGCATTTGCTTATTTGCTGCTCTTTAATCAGATTCCTATAGAACCCCCCAGTAATGAAAAGCTCTGCATACTTAAAATGCTTGCACCTTTGGATCAAGGTCTAAAAGCTATATTTATGTCATGTAATCACTTCTACAGAAATCCTCAGTACATTATTAACGATTTGGCTCTGTCTGGCCCATAAAAGCAGTCTTTCCTTGCAAGATATCGGTTTTGTGAATACTGACTATTGACACTTTTACAATGAAGCTAACTCCTCCATCCCTCTTCTCTTCTACACATGGGAATCTATTGATTGATTCCAGTCTATTTTGGAAAAGCAATCAAATGTATTGAGGTTACACAAAAACCATTCCAAATCCCTTCCCCTCTCTCAACCACTTCCAAACATATAACATAGTCAGTTCTATACCACCCACCCACGCACACACACACACACACACACACACGCGCACACACACACAGATAGAAATCTGTATAATGCCACTCCATCTCATGAACTCCCTGTTGTAATCTCTCGCAACATAAAATATGTCCTGTCTCCATGTGTGACAGCCAATCAGATGTATCTGGTCCTGAAGTAGTGAAACAGTGAAACACTGTGTCAGAAGCTGCCACACTGGCCCTGTATCTACAGCACAGGAATGTAGCAAAGTGTCACAGTGCCCTCTTTCAATGATCGCCATTGTTTGAGTTTGGTTTAACATAAGGACAAATCAAAGCTACATACTTGGTCTGATGTCTAAAATAGATTATCATAAGTGAGTCTGGCCCTTCCTGGCCTTGTATTCTCCGTAAGCGTCTACTGCTGCAATCTATCACAACACTAAATGAGTTCTGTCTCCATTTGTGAGAAGCAATCAGGTCTGGCCAGCCTTATCCACACATTGCATCATGTCTTTGTTGTGGTCTGACATGCCTATAGCTGGCAGCCAGCAAAGGCTACACTGTGTTAATATAAGATGATGGAGGGTGGGAGCAGTGTGATATTCTGAACCTTTGCTGTGCTCAAGTTCATTCAAATACAGTATGAAATGTCAACCACATTTTATAAAGGGTAAGACTGCTTGGCATATTGTCTTACTATTGCTTATTTTTGTGTAACTAAATCTTTATTTTTAGATGTAATTAAAACGTCTAAATGTATTTGTCTGCCTTTTGTGTCCTACATAACATATTAATTATTCCAAACTGTGTTCCAGATTTGTTTATGTACTTACAAAAAACAAATTTCTATGAACATGTGGGATACACTGTAAAATTGTATAGGGTTATATAGAGGTTTGGTCTAGGATGGAAATATATCCACCACGTCTATCATTAATGTAGCCTTGATCATTACCGTGGCAACAACCATGATCCATAACTAGGTGGGTAAACAACATAACTACAGCTGGCGTGTCTTAACCATAGACCACAAGCATACTGATGTGAAAGTTGTCAGTGGAAGCGTGGTGCAGACCAAACAACCCGACTGAGAACGCACAAAAAAGGAGACTTTCTGTCCAGTTGTTTGGTGATTTAGCGTGATTTCAAAAAACTAAACTACTAATAAATCTGCTGACGATGAGCTATTCAGGAAGTGATCTCATAATCAATCTGTGTAATCGATCTTTGAAAGCCGTGTATATATTAATTTATTCATTCGGTAACCATGGTAATACATATGCCCGCAGCATGTGAGTGTGGGGATTTTCTCTGATGAGACCATAAAACTGATATTTGCTGTGCTCGTATCCTGTTGTGTGTACTTTGACAGTTTATTACTGTAAGTCGATTGAAATGTGAGTGACGTAGCACACCACAGTAATCCCCTCTGTAATATTTGCAGTACAAATCGCCTCCTTTTCATTCTGTTTCTATCCGTTTGTCATTACCCGTAACATTGTTGTGGCTTTTGAATGCACCATCCCCTCCAGTAGTAGTTAGTCATTTCAGACAAGGACCATCCACAGTTTGCAAACCAAAGCAGACTTGGCGCTAACGTTTGCTATATTTATAGAGAGAGCGAGAGCGAGAGAGAGAGAGAGAGAGAGAGAGAGAGAGAGAGAGAGAGAGAGAGAGAGAG